>CAKAOH010001622.1:0-12242 GCA_916701665.1 Sebastiscus tertius
TGGAGAGGAGGTCGTGTTGCTCTGGCTCTATCTGGTTGGCGTGGAGAGGAGGTCGTGTTGCTCTGGCTCTATCTATCTGGCGTGGAGAGGAGGTTGTGTTGCTCTGGCTCTATCTGGTTGGCGTGGAGAGGAGGTTGTGTTGCTCTAGCTCTATCTATCTGGCATGGAGAGGAAGTTGTGTTGCTCTGGCTCTATCTGGTTGGCGTAGAGAGGAGGTTGTGTTGCTCTGGCTCTATCTGGTTGGCTTGGAGAGGAGGTTGTGTTGCTCTGGCTCTATCTATCTTGCGTGGAGAGGAGGTCATGTTGCTCTGGCTCTATCTATCTGGCGTTGAGAGGAGGTTGTGTTGCTCTGGCTCTATCTATCTGACGTGAAGAAGAGGTTGTGTTGCTCTGGCTCTATCTATCTGATGTGGAGAGGAGGTTGTGTTGCTCTGGCTCTATCTATCTGGCGTGGAGAGGAGGCCGTGTTGCTCTGGCTCTATCTGGTTGGCGTGGAGAGGAGGTTGTGTTGCTCTGGCTCTATCCATCTGGCGTGGAGAGGAGGTCGTGTTGCTCTAGCTATATCTATCTGTTGCTCTGGCTCTATCTGGTTGGCGTGGAGAGGAGGTTGTGTTGCTCTGGCTCTATCAATTTGGCGTTGAGAGGAGGTTGTGTTGCTCTGGCTCTATCAATTTGGCGTTGAGAGGAGGTTGTGTTGCTCTGGCTCTATCAATTTGGCGTTGAGAGGAGGTTTTGTTGCTCTGGCTCTTTCTGTTTGGCATGGAGAGGAGGTCGTGTTGCTCTGGCTCTTTCTGTTTGGCATTGAGAGGAGGCCGTGTTGCTCTGGCTCTATATGTTTGGCATTGAGAGGAGGTTTTGTTGCTCTGGCTCTATCAATTTGGCGTTGAGAGGAGGTCGTGTTGCTCTGTCTCTATCTGTATGGCGTGGAGAGGAGGTCGTGTTGCTCTGGCTCTATATGTTTGGCATGGAGAGGAGGTTGTGTTGCTCTGGCTCTATCTGTTTAGCATGGAGAGGAGGATGTGTTGCTCTGGCTCTATATGTTTGGCATGGAGAGGAGGATGTGTTGCTCTGGCTCTATCAATTTGGTGTCGAGAGGAGGTCGTGTTGCTCTGGTTCTATCAGTTTAGCATGGAGAGGAGGATGTGTTGCTCTGGCTCTATCAGTTTAGCATGGAGAGGAGGATGTGTTGCTCTATCTGTTTGGCATGGAGAGGAGGATGTGTTGCTCTGGCTCTATCTGTTTGGCGTGAAGAGGAGGTTGTGTTGCTCTGACTCTATCTGTTTGGCGTGAAGAGGAGGTTGTGTTGCTCTATCTGTTTGGCATGGAGAGGAGGATGTGTTGCCCTGGCTCTATCTATTTGGCATGGAGAGGAGGTTGTGTTGCTCTGGCTCTATCTGTTTGGCGTGAAGAGGAGGTTGTGTTGCTCTGTCTGTTTGGCGTGAAGAGGAGGTTGTGTTGCTCTATCTGTTTGGCGTGGAGAGTCAATATTGCCATTTAGATGTCCTCAGGCCTGGCCTGCTATGAAGTAGGTCAACTTTGGGGCAGATTTGACCAAGTACTGTCGAGTTACAACTTTTCATCACAAAGGTCCTAAGGTACTACTGACCAAATTTGAAGTCGATCGTGTTAAATCTCTAGGAGGAGTTTGTTAAAGTACAGAGCCTGGAAATGGTAAAAAATAGCCCTTAAATAGCACATTCAATTCAAAATGGCCGACGTCCTGTTGGGTTTACGGTGTACCTCCAAGAGGCTGTTTTGTACGTCTCAATGTGCTACATATACCCACCAAATTTCATACATCTAGGTGAAACCGCAATGAGGGGCTCAATTTTAGCAATTCTTTAGGGGGCGCTATAGAGCCATTTTGTCACATCCAAGCAAGAGACACAGGAAATATTAACCAGCTCTGATACATGTGCCAAATTTGGTCAGTTTCTGACCACGATTAGCTCCTCAAAAATGAGATTAATTTTGGAGAATATTAATAAACATAGCGATTTCAACAGGGCCTCGCGCCGGTCAAGTACAGTCGAGTTACAACAGTTTGTCGTTTAATGGCGAGAATCACTTAAACTCTCCGCCACGCCACGTCAACGTCGTTTCATAAAAACTCAAGCTTTTAACAACTTTTCATCACGAAGGTCTTAAGACTGTGCTGACCAAAGTCGATCGTGTTAAATCTCTAGAAGTAGTTTGTTAAAGTACAGAGCCTGGAAATGGTAAAAAATAGCCCTAAACTAGCACATATACAGTCATTTAGTCATACAGGGCAGTGGATGCATTCTGTGATGGCGTTGGTTTTATACCATCACATCAGTTCTCACTTACCAGTAACTTTAACGGTGTCCGAGATAGACATTGCTTCCTGTTGTTTCATTTGTTGGCGATCACCGGGTAAAGCAGATGCTGAATCCACAAATCCTTCACTGCTCACGTACGCTTCTCCGGTCTCTTTGACGATTTGGTCCAAGCACAACAACAGCTCTGTAAGTTCGGTGGTCTTCTTCCATAGCAGTTGGCCTCTACAAATTCTGATGATGTTTTTCAATTGTGGATGGCTCATAGAGATTTCCTT
Source organism: Sebastiscus tertius (assembly GCA_916701665.1). NCBI lineage: Eukaryota > Metazoa > Chordata > Actinopteri > Perciformes > Sebastidae > Sebastiscus > Sebastiscus tertius. Next base: position 2,576 of record CAKAOH010001622.1, read on the forward strand.
GACACTTGAACTCTCCTCTCTGGGTGACGATATCAGAACCAGCGAATGATCAAACGATCGATCGCCGAAGAGTTTCAGGACTTTGCAGAGTCTCACTTTGTGTTCCTCAGAGAAGTGTTCAGGCTGTAGAACCAGCAGGAACACATGAGGTCCAGGATCAGAGAGTCTCACACAGGTTTCTACATCTTGTGTAAGTTTGTGTTGGAAGATGTTGGGACGCAGCAGATCTGGAGTGTTGATGAGAACTATACTTTTCTTCTTTACTAGTCCACTGACTCTCTGGCAACAGTCTGGTTCTTCCTCAGTGTTGAACACAGTCTCTCCCAGTATGAAGTTCCCCACTGAACTCCTCTCAGACCAGCTGTTCCCCAGCAGAACAACCCTCAGCTCAGACACTGGAATGAAAACAGTGGATTATGAAAGGTATGCCTGGTAGTACATCTATCCAGTGTAGAGGCTAGGGATGCACCGATACCACTTTTTTTCAGACCGAGTACAAGTACTTACATTTGGGTACTCGCCTATACCGAGTACCGATACGAGTACTTCTCTGTGTCTAAAGAGCCTCGTTAACAGCCGGCTGGAGGATGTGAGCGACACACGACAGGCTGGGGAGTCCCGCATACAAGGCGGTGCGCCGCCACCAGCTCAAAGTCGGCTTGGAAAGGCTTGGGGCGAAGGTGACACGGACCAAGAAGTCTAACGCACACGCGAGTCAGAGGGTGCAAGCCAAACCCCGTGGCGCAATGAAAGTGAGGGCTGGCGCACGCCGGCTTAGGTGGGATCCCGGCCCCGGGGAGTCGGTTTGCACCACCGGCTCGTCACGCTGCCGTAAAGTGGTACCGGTGCCGTTGTATCGGAGCCGTTTTGCGAGTACGAGCACATGAGCACAGTATCGGACCCGATACCCGATGCTTGTATCGGTATCGGTGCATACCTTGTAGAGGCACTACCAGGTGAGGACCTCTTGCGCATTTCTTTAGCCTGGTTTTATTCCCCCGCAGTATTGGAGACATGCCCATAATCTGTATTTGCCTTATTGTCATCAGATGCCATAAAAAGACTAAAACCAGCAATGAATTAATTCTTTTAAGAAGTGTTGTCCATCCAAAGCCTGATATAGAAAGAAATAAGAAGTGACTTGAAAACCTGCAATAATTATAATTGATGTAAAATGTTTTTCTTCTTTTCCAAGAACTCTGTCTCGATGAGATCCTGTTGCACCTTTTTACAGGTTGACTTACAGTCAGGCGGCAGGTATAGATAGCTGTTTCTGCGCTTCACAGGCAGCACATCATCAGACACTGTCAGGACACAGAAATAACAATAAATGGTAAATGGACTTGGATAGCGCTTTCCTAGTCTTCCGACCACTCAAAGCGCTTCACACTACATGTCAGCATTCACACATTGATGCACTGATATCAGAGGCTGCTAAGGTGCCAACTGTGCCCATCTGATCTAATCTAAATACTCATTCACACACCGATGGCTATGCCTTCGGGAGCAATTTGGGGTTAAGTGTCTTGCTCAAGGACACATCGACATGTGACCTGGAGCAGCCGGGGATGGAACCACCGACCTTCCGATTAGTGGACAACCTGCTCTACCCTCTGAGCCACAGCCGCCTCAATGAAGTCATAAGAAGATAATACGTAAAATTTCTACTTTATAATATTATGACTCTATTCTTGAAATCTCAGATTTATTTTTTTTCCTCAATGTGGCCCTGATACTCCGTCGTGCCGTCGTACCATAGACCTACAAATGTAGACAAAATACAGTTATTCTTTTCCATTTTTAAAAATCCACAGGGAGCCACTGGAGAGGAACTAAAGAGCCGCAGGTTGCTGACCCCTGCTTTAATCGTTGCATACTGCATACTACTCAGGAGCGCAGTATGCAGTATGTACTGTATGCTGCGCTCCTCAGTAGTATGTAGTAGGTGGTTTCGGATACAGACGTTAACTGGACTCACCAGATGTTTCAGCCATACTGTCACTCTGCTAGAAACCCACAAGAGAGACATTCAACCAGAGGAGCTGCTGAGAAACACAACATACACATTTAAAAACAATTCTTGTTGAATTGAATTCAAATATCCGTCACTGAAAGGTCAGGAGAGAAACCTTTACTTTTAGATGTATAGAAATATGGAACTTGATAAAGGTGAAAACCTACAAATTATTGCATTTGATCTTTTCATTTAGCTTAAAAAATAAAAAGTAACATCTCAACTAAACAGCTTTTGCAATGGCTTTATTTATTATTATTATTATACCTTTAATTGTATGAGATTGTATTTCTGCACCTCTGCTTCACATTTACATGAAGCTCCAAACATTCACTCTTTGCAGTGCAAATACTGTTCACAGTGCTTCTCATTCAGCTTCTTACCAACATTTTAACTTCTTATTGTTTTAAATGCTGTGTTTGTTTAAAAGAGGATGCGTACTGTGACAGCTGGAGATTAACCAGTAACCTGTGTTCTTATCACTGCAGTCTTTGACCTTTGTCTCGGACAAATGATGTTCTTATCTATCTACTTTCTTATCTATAGAATGACATAGTTGAATAACTCCAGTAAAGAGTTTTCAAAACTGCTTTTCAAATGGATTTTTTAAATAAGTGAATTTAATACATTTGATGATAAGATGTCTTGTAGCGTGTTTCAGTTAGTTGTTCATCTTTGATTACTTCAGGCCTTGTACCGGTTACCGTTATCCTTCTGGTGTCTCGGCCTCGGCCTCCATTAATCTGTTAAGCCGAGAACTATAGTGTATATATATATATATAACTATATGTTTGTTTGTTTGTTTGTTTGTTTGTTTGTTTGTTTGTTTGCCTCATTGGTGTGATTTTTAAGGTCATATATTTTTGATTAGAAAAGTTCCTTAAAAGTGACTCACCTGATGTTTCAGCCATACTGTCACTCCACGAGAGAGATATTCAACCAGAGGGGCTGCTGGCTGTTAGAAGAAACACAATACTAATTAAATAAATAATAATAATATTAATAATAATAATAAATACAAATATATACAGTATATATCATGCTACACTGCTCACAAATGCTGTGACAATTGTGAAAATTGTAGAAATCAATGCTACAGCGTAATTAAAATTGAAATAATTTCAGCTTCTTGTTTTCTTCTTTGAGAAAAACAAACAAATTATTGCATTTGATTTTTGCAGTGTAGCCAAAAAAAGAAAAATCTCAACTACAATAACTTTTGCGATGGCATTTTTCATTTATCTTTATTTATTTATGAATTGGAGAATTAAATAAATCTAATTTCTAACCCTCCAAAAAGTAAAGATACCATCAGACTGTAACTTGTAGTGACAGCTGTCATTTATTTTCTCTTTGAACATGTGAACATGTGAACATGTGAACATGTGAACATGTGAACGTATCTGAAGTTGATGCTGTTATCTTGAACTGCCGGTCTGCCGTAATGTTTTTTTAACTTTTATAAGTGAGAATAAATCAGATTCCTGTGGGTGATTGAAGTTATTGTTACTGTTACTGGTCCATATGATCACCAGGTCTGAATAGTCAACACACATCGGAGGATTGTTTAAATCAGTTCGCAGTAAGAAACACTTCAGACATATAGAACAACAGCTACGCTATAAAGAACTTCATTACAGTAGTCCTTTGTGAAGGTGTTTAGAGAATTAGAGCCGTCAATCAGCCACAAATTAATCACACACGTTTTATCTGTTCTAAATGAACCTTAAAGGGGGAAGTATTTAATCCTCTTATCAACATGGGAGTGGACAAATATGCTGCTTTATGCAAATGTATGTATATATTTATTATTGTAAATCAATTAACAACACAAATCAATGACGGATATTGTCCAGAAACCCTCACAGGTACTTATGTATAATGTATATGTAGTATATGTACTTACTTATGTATAATGAAATATATATAAATACATAAATAAATAAATATAGATATGAAAAATTAGAATTAAAAGCAAAAATGAATATATAAATAAGAAATATTAAAAAATACAAATGGAAAATAAAAAATAGATAAATAAATGGAAAAATAAATGAAAATGGAAAAGAAAAAAATGTAATAGATAAAAAATAAATCAATTAATCAATAAATCAATAAATATAAATCAATGAACAACACAGATCAATGACAGATATTGATCAGAAACCCTCACAGGTACTGCATTTAGCATAAAACAATATGCTCCAATCATAACAGGTCAAACTGCAGCCCAACAGGCAACAACAGCTGTCAGTGTGTCAGTGTGCTGACTGGACTATGACTTGCCCCAAACTGCATGTGATGATCATAAAGTGGGCATGTCTGTAAAGGGGAGACTCGTGGGTACCCAGAGAACCCATTCACATTCACTGATCTGGAGGTCAGAGGTCAAGGGACCAATTTGGAAACGGACATGACAGTTTCTCCTCTCCAACATTTAGTGTCAGTTTGGAGCGTTATTTAACTCCTTCATGACCAGCTAGTCTGACCTGGTTGGTACCGATGGATTCATCAGGTTTTCTAGTTTCATATGATACCAGGATCTTCACTCTGGCTATAAAACTGAGCCGCTACAACCTAAGAATCACAAGTTTGCGTTAACGTGTTATTATGGCGTTAACTTTGACAGCCCTAGTTAGCCTGATTTTTGACGCTGTAGTTATATATGTCAGGTGATACTTCCTTACCGACACCACAAAGTAAAGTATCTCCACTCAGTGTATATTTTCACTGGTTCGCTTTTATCTTGAGTTTACTCACCAGAAATTGTTGCTGCCTTATTTTCCCTCCGATAAAGAAAAGTACGAACTGATAACCGACTCTCTGACAGCTGAGTCCAGAACGGAGACCGAAGGTGTGTCGGGAGAAAACAAGAAACGTGACTGGAAAGAATAAATGAGACTTTGGTCGTGAACTTTAATCATACGCAGCTTAGAAACGCCCTCTACAGATATCTGTACCTGAACTCACCTGAGACGACACCTGTTCCTCCATGTCAAAATATGACAAGTACTTTAAGTGATCCATAAAAAGAGAATAATGTAACAATCATAGTCCGACTTCTGTGTAGTATTTGGTAGTGAATGCTCTTTCTTTTCATAACTGGTTTCTCTACAGTTACAACGAGATAATAACGCCTCAATACAAATTAGTTTCAACGCCACTAATGTCTTTAACGCAAACAATCCTTCAGAGGGCGTAGCGGGCTCACTTACCAACCGGGTCAGACTAGCTGGTCATGATCTAATCTAATCTATATGTTGTCATGTCCATGTTCAAAGGGGTCCCTTGACCTCTGACCTCCAGATGTGTGAATGTAAATGGGTTCTCTGGGTACCACGAGTCTCCCCTTTACAGACATGCCAACGTCCGGTTCTGGAAACACGAGGGGACTCATTGTTCTACGGTACCGTTGGTATCGTCAGGGCTTTTATATTCAGATATTTGTGGATTTCCGTTACATTTATTTAAAACAAAACATATTTGTGTGCATCAGAAAATATCTATTTTTATTATGTGTTTGTTTTTTACATTTATGTATAAAGATAACTTTTTTCTGTGTATTCTGTGCAATCATTTATTTATAAATCACAAAATACATTTAGTTGTTTGTGCATTCATTAATACTGAGACTGATCTGAATACATAGAATTCCAAAAACAACAACAGAGAAATGATTGCACGGTTTGGAGACAATGTAAACTAAAATAATGATCCAAATGAGAACGTAAAGATGTCAAATGAATAAATAAACACATACTGATCTGCAGGTAACTTTGGATCTAGAGCTTTGCTCTGCTGCTTTATGAACACGATCCACCCAAACCTGGCAGCAACACGCAGTCACACCACAATAAATCAGACCTTTAACCTGCAGTTTGACTGTAAAATACACCCGTGAAGGAGTTTATGAAACTTAATATTACGACCAACCAAAAACAAAAGATTAAAGAGAATATTATCCCCAAGATTCAACAGCTGTTTGTTAAATTCATCTGGTTTTGTGGATAGAAACGGCTCATTTTAAACTAACGAAAACACAATGATTCTCAGTTTCAGCTGATTACACACTAAAGAAAACATAGTTATTAATATTATATTGCATTTCTCTAAACACTCCTTTAACTCCACATGGATCGTAAAACAGAATCATTAAACCTTCGAACTCCGTGTCAGTTATGTAAGATCATAACGACGTTGGCCTCCTGGTGACTCTGGTATTTATGAGCCTGAAGCCGCCACCTGGATCTCTTCAGAAAGCTGCTGATGCATGTTGGGACATTTTCAGAGTTGTTGTCGTCGTGGATCCTGAGCAGTAATTATTTCTGAACATTTCTTTTTGGCTTCTTCTTCTTCTTAAGAAAAGAAAGAAAGAGATGTATTGTGTTATTGTGCTCACCTGTAAAATCCCCAAACTGTTCTGAGTTCATTGTGAAAGTGAAGAACGTTTTCTTTTGTCAGTTTAATATATTATAGAAAAGTCCTGTATTCGATACGACCTCAGTGAAACGTCGTTTTAGTTGTCGTTGACGCTGGAGTCGGAGAGTTGCTTAAACCCTGCGGTGATTTCTGTTGGTTGTATTTCGCTCCATACAGAGAGCTTAAGTCCCGCCCCTTCCTGTGAACCCCATGGACGTTATTTATAATAAATCTGTGCAGTAATCAACGGAGAGAGACTCTCAAATTTGGAGTTGGAGCCCTGCGCATGGCGGCGGCGGCGGCGCTCTACGGTTAGGGTTCTGGGGGGTAGCTCTGTAAACCGCGACAAGAAAACAAAAATTCCGATTTTTATTTTCTTAAATAACTGTATTTATAAAAATATAAATAAACGATCGGTCCTGATAGTGTTGGCTTAAAGTGTTTAGTCAGTTTCACTACAATTTACACTTTTATTAACAAATAGTGCAGCCGGCAGATGAAGCAGTGTGAGAGAGTTAGGGGTGAAAAGTGTCCCGTCTTTCTTTCTTTCTTTATTTGTTACCTCATTACAGAAAATGAGGAAGGGTGCCCAACGTCATTTGAATTATTTGAATGTTTATTCATTTGTTTGTTTGTTTATTTGTTTACTTATTTACTTATATATGTATTTGTTTATTTGTTACCTCAATGCAGAAAATCAGGAAGGGCATCCACCAGCATTTCTTTTTTTAATTTTTATTTATTAATTTGTTTGTTTGTTTAATTATTTATTTGTTTATTTGTTACCTCGATGCAGAAAATGAGGAAGGGTGCCCACCGGCATTTCTTTTTTTAATTTTTATTTATTTATTTATTTGTTTATTCATTTATTTAGTTCGTTAGTTCGTTGTAGACCAGCGCCGCGACCAGCGCCGCCCCCCAGAAGATGGCCCCCTATAGTAGGCGACCGCCTATATGGCCTGTGCGTAAAGCCGGCCGATCAAAGACCAGACAATCAATCAATAAAATAATCAGCAGATTAATCGATGTATTTTATTCAGTCCACATAGAAGCTGTCTTTATTAGCAGCACAGAAACAAATATGATGATTTACACGTTCATATTTCTATCTGCAGACGTCTCATCCTCACTCGTGTTTTTCTCGTCCTTATTTCTCTACTGAAGAAGTCGACGTCTTCATTTGTAATCCCGCCTCCAGAGCTCTGATTGGCTCCGTTGTTTTCCACCTTAAAGTGCAGCACCAGATGTTTTTGAGTTTCTCAAAAATTCAATGATGTGGGCGGCAATTTAGTGTGAGCTTCAGATCAAGAAGAGTCGGCTGTGATTTTAGTATTTTAGGATCAGTGTGTGTGCCCTGTAGTGTGTTATTAAAGATTAAAGTCCCCTGTACTATACACACCTTGTGTGTGTACTGAGGTATAAATAGGGCGACACGTAGTTTCTTCAAAACATGCTCATTTTGTAAATTAGCTGGCACAGTTTCCACCCCTGGATAACAGATCCAGATGTGTTTCCTTTAAGCTTTGAGCTCTTAATGAGAAACCTGGCGGAGAACGAGGTGCAGCTGTTATTTAGAGTGTTAAAGGTCCTGAAACTGGATTTTATAGAGCTGTCTCCTGCAGCTCCGCAGGGTTTTACATGTTCTCCACATCTGGGTCAGGAGGCCCCCGCATGCCTGCAGCGGCGGGACAGGCGTCTGCATGTCTGCCGTCGGGACAGAAGCATAAATACCTGGACGTCCAGACGCCGCGTTCACTGTCGGACCGTCTGCAGGTGGAAGACGGACGAGGAGGCTGAGAGACGCCAACATGGTCCCACTGAGGCTGGTCGCCTTCGGCTGTGAGTATTCTCCGCTCTGCTTTACTCTAACCTTTCTGTTGGTTGTGGCATTTATACTCTCTAATCTCAAATCTAAACTAATGTTTTGAATCTTGTGGGTGTTGGAGTCTGGAGGAAATAGTTGTATAATAAATGATAAATGTCAGAATGTGATGCATAAACAGGAGCCGACAACAATCTAGAAACAAAAGATGTAATTTAACTTCTTTAAACTAGATTTAATTTACTGGTGATGGAGCTTTCACTTGTTTCCTCCCTGATCTGAGGTTCATTGTGTTTCACAACAGAGCGGATGTTAGAGGATAGATTCTTGGTTTGTTGCGTTTCCTTTTTACCGTAATATTTTGTATTTATTTTCTAAACCTTCTACATGTATGTTGACATTTATAATACATTTGCACAACACATATTTTACATGAAATTTCTTATATCTTATATAATCTTTAATACTATTATATAAGATATATCTTTAATACTATTTTACTGCATGTTTTATGTCTTTTATCTAGTTTAAAGTAGAGTAGTTGGTATGTACTTAGAGATGTGGAAATCTCTCTTTTCTATCCATCTGTCTGTCTATCTATCTATCTATCTATCTATCTATCTATCTATCTATCTATCTATCTATCTATCTATCTATCTATCTTTCTATCTATCTATCTATCTATCTATCTATCTATCTATCTTTCTATCTATCTATCTATCTATCCATCTATCTATCTGTCTATCTATCTATCTATCTATCTATCCTAATGAAACACCATCTGTTGTTTAATGCTCAGTATTTAGAAAGATGATGATTTTATCCTCACGTTTATATTTTATTGAGTGAAGCTGTCATTCTGACTTCAGAATGTCTTCACATGTCTCTCTGTGATGCCGGTTTACATGCATGTTGTTGTGAATTACAGTAAGCGTTAAAGGGACTGTTAGTAACTTGTTCCAGGTATAGATCATTGCTGGTCGGTGTCTCATGGTCTCTCGTGTGTCTCCTGGTGTCTCCTGGTCTCTCATGTGTCTCCTCTGTTCAGACTCAGACTCCAGTGCTTCACCAACCCTCTTGGTTGTCTCTAGTGAAGTCTGTTAAACAGTGTTGTTGGCGGTCGGAGGACGCGGGGGAGACCGTAGCTTTGGTCTCCAGGACCGGAGTCTCTGCTCCTCTGCTCCTCTGCCTGCCTTCACTCACACACCGCGCTCCTTCTCTCTCTCTCTCCTCCTCTCCCGTGCATGCTGCTCACTCCACCCTGCAGCAGAGTTAGTGTAGCTCTGAGAATATCTAGTGAATGTTCAGTGGACGTTTGGTCAGAAATAACTGCTGCAGCTCCTCCAGACCAGCAGAGGTTTCCCGTGTCTCGTGAAGTGACGGGGCTCCGCAGAGAGAAACGTTATCGTCTC
>CAKAOH010001623.1:0-14117 GCA_916701665.1 Sebastiscus tertius
TAAGGTACATTTTGAACAGATAAAATATGTGCGATTAATCACTAATCACTACGGACAACCATGCGATTAATCTTGATTAAATATCTTAATCGAATGGCAGCCCTAATAAAAACAACAACTGCTTAAGAATTCCAGACATAAACCTAAAACCAGGTTTGATGGATCCCAATGATGGGCAACAATAAAAATAGCTTAAAAGCCTTAAAGCCATTCAAAGCTGTGCCAGAGTTGCTGCCAGCAGTAAAGAATAACAGAACATCTGCTAAATTAGCAAGCAACCAGTGCATCTTTCTTCAAAAATAATAGAGTAGTTTCTGCAGATTCTCAGACAGCATGAATGAAGCAGAGTGGGGCCACACCCTGAATGATTTGAAAAGAAAAAAATCATATTCCTATCCTTCACGTTGGCATGTTCCAAGAAATAAACATTAATGAAGATGCTCTTTCAAACTGCTCTCCAGTGAAGCTTGTTAGTTGCATTATTTCTAAGGAAGGGAAAGAAGGAATTTGACAATTCCATCGAACAAACAAAGGAATTCCCGTCGGTGCGCAAAGATGTCCCATCAGCCCCATCATCCATAGCGAAGAAGTCCTCATTAGCAGTGGGACTCGGCTCATCACTGTCACCACCACAAAGGCTACAGGGAGTCTTGTTAGCTTAGGGGACGACACAGCAGGCCAGCTTTCACCCAATCAAGCCATCATTACTTAAAGTCCAGCGTTCTGTAACAAGTGCTGTGCTGGTATTTTGGGTCACAACAGTCAACCTCTTGCAGCCACGAGTGTCAGTTGTCCAAGCAGCATGAGTAGGTACAAGTGAACTCTGACCTGTGTGCAACTAACTCCTGCAGGCCAGCCACATGTCTCAATCAAACCACTCCCTATGGGGCTGCTGCACACACCAGTGATGGGATTAGGCTGTGTTCTGCTGGTCTCTGAGCCCCTCTTGTACTTACTTCTCCACTGATAACACATACGAGGGGGTCTATAAAAGGTAAAATAAGCCTCAGAGGGCCTTGGTCACTTATTGCTCAAGTAATTAGCCTAGTTATTAGCTTAGCTAGTGCGGCTATTATGAAGATATTAATCCTAACAGTCCCAGCAGAACTGAGAGGGTTAACTGAGCTTTCGAATCCTGTACTAAAGCACAGTTGAGACAACCATCGTAACAAAGACTAACAGGATGAGCCGTTCTTTTATTTTTTCCCATGGTTCCTTTTTAGGCAGTGTTTACAGGCCATCAAACACAGCAGGTAGAATGGCGAGGCAAGTAACGGCGTCACTCTGGGGAGGCATAATTTGGATCCGTGGGATGAAAGGGACAAAGCCATCTCGACACGAGCATATGCTTTTAATGGCCATCATTTAGATTATTATGCATCATCCAATTACCGTCGGCAGATTTATTATGCGGAGATTAAACTCTCGACGAAAGGGGAGTTCCATGGTTTTCCCTTTTAGTTCTGAGTAAGATGCAGTCACTTCACAGCACAGCTTTGGGAGCTTGATGTTTTAATGATGCACCATTTTTTATGCTACAGTCAAGATACCATACAAGTGGATGAGTTGGTATGCATTAAACAAAAGTAGGCTGGAAAGAACATGTAATAATTTTGATTGCACTTTGCAATGTGTGCATCATTTTCAAGGACATGCATCTAAGCCTGGCAGCTATCCCACATATAATGTTTAAAAATCCCTGTCTAATATAATCTATGGTGGGATAGGGATGTGGTGAACACACTCACAGGTTCAAACCAGTGGGCAACTCCAGATACAGAAAAGTGAAGCCAATGCGGAAGTGCCTTAAACTTGCATTCTTTCTAACAGCCAGCAGGGGGCGACTCATCTGGTTGCAAAAAGAAGTCTGATTGTATAGAAGTCTATGAGAAAGTGAGCCTACTTCTCACTTGATTTGACCTCAATAAACATTGTAAACATGAGTTTATGGTCTTAATCGCTAGTCTCAAGTCTTCTTCAATGCAGCATGATGTTCATTTAGTAAATTATGGTCCCATTTAGAGTCAAATAGACCATAAAGCAGGGTATGCTTTAGGGCGTGGCTACCTTGTGATTGACAGATCACTACCACGGCATTGTCCGGTCTGGGTGTTGTGTTTTCATCTTACAACTTTAACTCTTTCACAGTGTGTTTTCAGTTCAGAAAGTTAATTATAACCTTTTTGGTAACCTAAAAACGTGTTTTTCAGCGTTCGGTTGTACTTGGCTCCACCCGCTCGTGTCACTTTTGGTTGCAAAAAACCAAGATGGTGACAGCCAAAAACCAAGATGGCGATGACCAAAATGCCGAACTTGAGGCCTCAAAATAAAATAAAAGGGCTAGTTTCATGTCAGGTTAAGCAAATTAACATATTCACATCATGTTGAAGGATCAGAGAACTTTCCTAAAAAGGATAGAACCGCAAATCTCCTTGAGTACTCTTGAAACGCTCCTCAGGATTGAGTGGTTACCAAGTGTGTCAGTTTGTAAATTTAGAGACAACGAACTGGAAAATCAGTGTCATACACATTTTGTTGTGCTCTTGATGTGGACAGGCTAGCCTTAGTAAGTTTTCCTTTTTTGAGTCACCGCCGGAATTTAAGAAAACCGTTGGTAAATGGCTGTATTATATCCACATGTTGATACTGTGCAGCTTCTGCTTCTGGTCACAGAAGCAAGGAAGAAAAATTTGGTGCATTATGTTTGGTTTGGAAAATGTGACATAAATAACACACATAATATGTTGACTTTAAAGAATGGTGTCACACCCAAGAAGGTTTAGAGCAAAAAACCTTGGAAAAATATGCCTCTACACTGTCAAGGAAAAGGACTAAATAAAGCCCATCTCTCAGTGACAGACACTTATGAAAGCTCTAGTGCTGAAAATATATTGTTCTTTTTTCAGTCTGTGGCCAGTGCTAATGTTACTGACAGCTGTCTTTGTCTTACACAGTGAACAAGACTGGCGCCAGTCGGGAGTTTCAGGGACTCTTGAAATTTCTAAAAACATCTCTTATGTGCCTTTGCCTGTGGTTAAAAGAAGAGATGCGTTGAAAATGTGTATGATTACTGGTGAATATCATCACAAAGTTCTTGTTTTGTATTTTCTTTTTTTTGCTTCCTACATCAGGCTGAAGCTTTAACCTAAAAATAGCTTAAAGTAGTAGCTTTAAACAGGTAACATACAATTTACGGTGGTAAGATTTAGTCATTATTCACTATTTGATGTGCAGCGGTCACTCAGTTTGTGCCCCACAGCAGGTGCAAAGGTAAAATTGTTGTTATCTAATATCTGGACTGAAGCTACCACCTATTGGTCTATGTGACTATAGAGTGCCCCAGGGATGACGTATTTTTGTTGGCCAATCAGCAACCGCCTTTTTTATGCTTCAGAATTCACAAGTGGGATATTTACTGACATATTTTATATTGTAGAACAAAACATTAAAATCTCTTAAGCTTGTGTTAACAATAAACCTTATTTCAGGCATCTAACTAACCCATTGACTTCCAGATGAGGGAACCGGAAGTGCTGAAATGCCAACTTATTTCCGGGTTTTAAGACTCATTCCTGTAGCGCTCTACAGTTGCTACTATATTTTGCATAGCATTAGTGTGCCTTGGGTGGAGGAGGTGATGCTCCTTCAATGGATACACCTGCAAGGTCTGCTGCTTGACTGCAACACAGTGGCTAATATGAGCTTCTGATTGTGGCTAAAGGAAAAACGTGTGAGCCAATACGGTCTAGTGGAAAGTAAGTATGCTGTCAGCGCTCCAACAAAAACTTTTCCTTGCTGATGTGCACCCCAACCTTCACCTGCAATATCAGCGCTATACCAATGTTATGCTTGGTCATTTTCCCAGATTGAACCATGAACCCTCCAACAGAAACACAGCAACCACACAACATGTACAGTATAATCCAACGCTTTCTTCTCCGTCTCAGTCAGATGATGTTTGACAATTTCCCAACTTGTGTCATGCTGGGTTGGAGTAGGCACACTTAAATTACTAGATAAAAATATACAGCAAACTAAAAATACCACACTACATGGGAATCTAACTCTCACCCCCCCCCAAAAAAACATGTATTTAAATATTTATTCCAGAATCTAGTAGTGAATCTACCATGTAGGGCTGCATCAAATGGTTATTTTCATTGTTTCATTAATCTGTTGATTATTTTCTCAATTAATCAATATACTTAATCCATAAAATGTCAGAAAATGGTGAAAAAGTATCATTAGTGTTTCCCAAAGCCCAAGATGACATCCTCAAATGTCTTGTTTTGTCCACAACTCAAAAATATTCATCTTACTGTCATAAAGGAGTAAATAAACCAGAAAATATTCACCTTTAAGAAGCTAGAATCAGAGAATTTTTACTTTTTTATCTTAAAAAAGTACTCAAACTGATTAATCAATTATCAAAATAATTGGTTATTAATTAAATAGTTGACAACTCATCAATTAATCGCTGCAGCTCTACTACCATGCATGACATTGGCAGTGCAATGGAGCCTTTTTTTCCCATCCATTGGAAGTATCCTTACTGGTCTAACTGGTGCAAAGGGACTGCCCAAGTGAAGTCATCATTCTGCTTCTCATTAACCTGTGCAACTCCTGTAATATAATGTATGCACCCACTGAGCACTAAAGATGATGATAACCCTGCTATGTTTGACTCCTCACATGCATTTCTTATCATATACATAACACAACCTGCTCTCACACAATAAACCTCTTTTTTTTTTTTCCCCTCTTTGGACACTTAAACTGTGGCAATTAATTTCCACCGGTGTGATAAGAGCTGCTTGTGTTTCACTGGGCTGCAGCAGAGCATAGAGAGATAAATGGGTCACTTTCAGCAAACCAGGCAGGACGCAGTATGGGTCAGTAGGGGCCACATAGAGATAGATACTGGCTGCTGGCTAAACAGAGGAAAGGTGACTGAAATACCCGCAGGGTGCCATGATGGATCAAACTTAGCAAATGCATCACTTCTTTCTCTGTTCCCACCATTGCTATTTAAACCATTCTTTTTTTATATACACATGCTATTCTTTTTGTAAACCTCCCATCCTGAAAACACAGAACTACTGAACAGTAGCACTAAATAAAATGCAGAGCTGTGGATTGCTTTATGGATGTTTTTTAGATTGTTTTATAATTGTTATTCTCAGGTATTGTCTCATTTATTGTAGTATTTATCAACTGTACCATTTATAGATGTTAATGGCTGAGAAAGAGAGTGCATTTCATTGCATTTCACTGTACACGGTATACTTTTAAATGCATATGACAAATAAACTTGAAACTGAAACAAGGAAAAGCTGTGGTGGTAATAATACCTGAACAAATGTGTAGAAGTGCCAGTAGACAGTAAATCCCCGTCAGACAGGCAGGCATCATTCAAGAGCAGCTGGAGACGGTGGGAATCCAGTTAGAATGCGCTTTTGCTGTCTATTTCATCGAAATCACAACTTCTATACCGCAGAGCCGGTGATGGAGAGAGAGAGAGTTCCTGAACTCCGCAATGACACAGATAATACTGTTCAACAACTGCTCCACGGAGAGTGGGATTTCTCTATTTTGAATCAAAGCTGAGATCAGTCGGAGGCACTCGAGAAGTAATCCACTCAATGCCACTCGGATTGTCCCCGAACGCCTCACTTCCAAACGCAGAGAACTTGGCGGAATTCATCTGTGATCAGATAAACGCTATTAGTTCCACTTCGGTCGGGAGGAGAAGCTTTCTGCGGCTGAATGGAGAGCAAGAATCCCAAAAAAAAAGAGAGTCGTCCTGTTGCAGTCAGTCAGTCTGCTTTAATGGTTTAAACGTGTAGTTTTTTGACCCCCTTGGTTCCTGGTTGGATGAGGCGCCGCGCGTCTTTGCGCACTCAGTGCTGGTTTGGTTTCCCCCCTTAAACCAGTCAGAGGCTTTTTTCTGTTGTGCAGGAGGAGATTCCTGCGAGTCAGGCACCATTTAACCGCATAAGGAGACATTCACAACACGAGGCTCCACTTGCATCAAGGCACGTCCTCTTATGAAAAAAGAAAAAGAAAAAGAAAAAACACCCAGGGCTAAAAATGACTGCAAAAACTATGTGGATGTAGTTTTAATAGCCAACAGAAGATTATCCCATGATTCAAGCTGTTTCAAGCTTATTGGAAAACCTGCAGTATATAGGATCCAAATTGGCTGCACCAATCAAACGCTTTTGTTTTAAGTGTCCATCATTATATGTTAAAAAGAGAATATTATGAAGGTGCAGAATTCCCCCAACCCAAAAAGTGCACTTAATATTTTAAAGTGTGTCTACAGTTGAAAGTGAACATTTGACCTTGGATGAATGATTTATACTTTTTTTTACCTTCCTATCAAGACTACGTGCACTTTCACTGTGTGCTTATTAATTAAATCCAAAAATCAGCTCAGGCTGCACATATATGGGGGAAAAAAAAATAGTGTATTCCTATAATGAGCCGGTAAAATGTGGCTTCTTCCACACCCGGAGAGCATTGTGGTTCTTCTTCCCATGTTAAAAATCGATGAAGATTTCGCCCTCTTGACCTCTCAACACACCACTGGGAAATGAAATGGTATTTGAAGTGCATTAGAAATGTGATGCCTCACATATTGTGTCTTGGTATCAAACATGCTGAAGTAATAATCACATTGCCTGAGTGATAAATAAAAATACATTTTGAATTAAGCTAAGATTAATCCTTTAAAGATAATAGTTACAGTATATATCTCTGACCTAGTGAACCACAGAAATGTCTTGTGTTTTCTAAGGAGGTCAGCACTCCCTCTGCTGGCTGCAGGGCTGCAGCACAGTAGCACAGTATGGGCTTAGTTTTTGTTTTTTAAATATTGATATTTAAAGCTGCAGTGCGTAGAATTGGAGTAAATATGATAAAAAAAAAGTTATTTTTATGAAACGGTCAATATATCCTGACAGTACTCCATGAGACAGGTCATCTGAAAAAAATAATAATATGTCTCTGTGTCCTCCGGTGCTCCTAATGGTATCTGCAAGATTTTCACAGACCGGAGGAAAACAACCAATCAGAGCCGAGCTGGAGCCTTGCCGTCTCTGAGCAGCTGTCAATCACTCGCAAACTCCGATCAAACGGTCAACATAGGCAGCGCTGATCAAATATGAATCTATATTCTGTGACTGTAATGCCTATTTCTCACCTCAAATGTTTTCAGAAACATCTCGTTGTGTACTGTTTAGCTGTAAAATGAGAAAGTGTGCTCTGGCTGGTGGGCGGTGCTTGGTATTTCCTCAACTGATCTCAACATGGCTGCCAAATGACACACTTTTTCATTTTACAGCTAAACAGTACACTATGAGATGTTACTGAAAACATTTGAGGCGAGAAATAGGCATTACAGTAACAGAACAGTTGCCTAGTTTGACTGTTTGATCGGAGTTCGCGAGTGATTGACAGCTGCGTCCGTTGAATGAACAGCCAATAGGAATGCTCTCTCTCTGAAATTAACTGTGATTGTCCAAAGTCTCCCGTCACGGGCTAGATTTTTTAAAGCCTGAAAACAGAGCCAAGATGATGTGCAGAAGTGTAGTTATCTTTCAGAACACTTCAATTATGCTGAAAGGTTATTATGTCATTTTTGCCCAGTGATGCCAAAAATATTCTGCCTACTGCCACTTTAAAGTGAAATTCCGTTTGCACCCAAATTCTTTCCACGCCATGCTGAGAATCTCTTAGTGGAATAAGCAGGCAGGCTGCATGACACTACAAAAATATGTCAAGTTAAGTGCATGCATCACGTCTACAATAAAAAGCACACGCTTAAAAATTCCTTCACATCTCCAACCAAAATTAGTAACAGAAGAAAAGAGAGTATAATTATGTTTTCAGACTAACTTCAATCACTCTGTCTCACTAACACGTCACAGAAGTGATGCTTCTGGTCTTTCAAGTCACATTTAGACTGAACTAAATTGACTTCTTCAGCCCTCCCTCTCCGTGACCTCTCGCCTAATCCTTTAATTGCCCATTGTGGACCACTGGGTGGCTCTGCTGAATGGAGCGCCTGCTGCTGTCTAAACTGAGCCATCACGGTTGGTAAACAACCAGTAGAATATGGGAGATTACTGTCTCACCACGAGCCTTTATAAAGCATTCTTTCCATTTTTTTTCCCCCCATTCAAGAACACCTTCAGCTCTCTTTTTCTTTTGCTTTCTCGCAGGTTGTTTTTCCTCCCATACTCTATTCAACATGTTTGCAGCAACACAATGGCACCGGTATATACAGTACTGCTATATTTCTTGCTATTTCCCCTATTATTAAGTCTTTATTCTTTGTTTGCACATTGCTATTGTGTTTCTTTTTCCTACCAGGCAGTTTCTGTTTACATTTTTCTATTTCCTCCAATATTATCCCCATTATATGACTCTCTGGCAGCTCAGTGGGCTGAAAATGAATGACTGCAATAGTACCATAGCACTGTAGAGCAGGGACTCTCAAACTTTTGGGGGAGAGAATTTTCCAAGGACCCCGTCTTAATCATAACACCTATTATGCTTACATTTGTACTTTTAGATCACATTGGAGCTATTTCTATTCTAAAACTTTCAACCTAAATGCTTCAGACCTGTTTTATAGTGATGAACAGAAACACATTTCAATTTGAATCATGTTAAGATAAAATAAAATCTTTTATTAGTCCCACAGCGGGGAAATTTTCAATGTTATTGAATGTTAATACCACTTATATACCTTTAAACAAAGAGTGATTTCATTAAAAAAATTGCATTTGGTCTCAACTTGACAGCATTTATAGTCTGAATTTCAAGTAATTGATCTTAAAAACGTTCAGTAAATGAACAGTAGCAACACTAGCATAGTACTGATGAATGCAGATATTTAAATTTACAAGTCTAAAGGTGACTTTCAGTGAGTGCTTCAACTTTAAAATAATGAACTTATCAGAGTTTCTATTGGCTCAAAGCTAACGTCGGTGGAGTAATGGACACAATAAGCTTGTTTTATTGGCGCAAATGGTCCTCATCTGTAGATAATGCACTTTTAATTGGTACGGCACAATTTAAAAATGTATAGTAAATTATTTTGCCCCCTGACACGGACTCCACTTTGAGAATCACTAATGTTTATGGTCTTGGTCATGTAATGACTGTACAATTAGTCTCATTTTATAACACTGACAGGTATAAACTATAGCTGCCATCACAGCAGGGCTAAAGCACAAATAACAAGAGGATAGAGATTCAACAGAGGGGCTCTTGCTTCATGCGCGTGTTGCCTCAACATAACAACAGGTGCAGTGCACACAGCTAAAAGCACGCTTTGTGGGTTCTATCGCACATTTCGCAATTGGTCACAATCCAAAACATCTAGACTCCCAACACTGATATTTTCCAGGAACAGATGGTGAAAAAAACGGACACAAAGACAAGCGCGTCTTCATGGCAACACAGCACATGAAATGGCAAGGGTTTCAAGGAGACGGTGCCAAGTACTGAGACCTATTTTTATTTATTTATTTCACTCCAAAGTAGCTCTCCAGTTGGTTCGGAGCCAGAGGGAGAAAATATCTCCAAAAAAGCACAAAGCCAAATCCCAAAAAATATTTATGAAGGAGTAAATAATTTGGATCCTCCACGGACCAACAAACTTGGCCTCGGCGAGTCCTCTATTAGTCAGTGTTTGGGCCATGAAAAAATACAGACTATACCTGATATCGGGAGTGAAATGCAGATTTTAATTACACGATCAAGTGGACTGTATGAGCTGTGCGGATATGTGCGTATGTAACACACGGCAGCGACTTTCACTACATTATTATGCCCATTCTAGCTTTTATTTTCCACTCTCCCTATTTCCCATTATCTGTGACAGCTCTGTCATTTCCCTCCACTCGTTTATGCCTTTGCATATTTGTCAGCAGCACCTCTCACTGCGCATCACTATAGTTGCTCAGGGTCATCCAAAGTGTCAAAAGCAAAATAAGAGACAGCCTTCCGCGTTTCGCCATCAAACAGTGAGAGAAAAGCTGATGCAATAGCCGTGTGCCTCTGCTCTCCTCGATCTCCCTCCAAATTGGCAAACTGGCAGCTACCCGGCTGGTCTTATCAGTCGTTAAGACTTGGACATCCTTTCAACTTCTCACAATCTCACTGTCATCTTTTTTTTTTTCTTTCCTGCTGGGCCACAAAAGATTTAAGGTATGAAAAAAAAAAAAAAAAAATAGGCGTCTTATCTTGAGAGAGGAAACAGACAGATAAAGAATCCCCCTTTCAGCCATTAGCTCCACATAAACTACATCAGATGGAAGCCAGTAAGAGCTCCAATTTAGATTCCACAAAAGAAAAAAACTTTGTTATGCTGCCCATTAAAGATAAAAGGGCCAAAAACATCATTATTTTAGCATGTCATTTTCTTCTTCTTGTTAACTTAAATTTGCGCCAGGCGTCAGCGAGTCTTATTTTGTCATCCTCCAAAACCATAGAGGCCATAGGGAGAGAACTCCTAAACGTTAAGCTTTGTTCTATCCCAATACATCACCAAAGTCAGAGCCCTCGCCGTAAAATGTCAAAGCGAAGGGAGAGGGGGGATTGAACTGCGTTGGCTTTGGACACAGCACTTGAGGTCTTGCAGCTGCTGAACTGGCATTAAGTGGTATTAGAGTCTTTGTCAGCAAAAGGAAACATAGTCCTCTTCCTGGGAATTGGGTTCAACGTCGTATCTTTCAAAGGACAAATACAGAATCAGCACAATCTGGAGCACCACTTAACTCACTGCTGGCTTTGTTGAGGCTTATTTCAGACATTTCTTTCAAACTGTTTTACAAGATCGAGACAAAAGTATTGGCCGCTCAGAAATAATTGGATAAAACAGATCTGATATTTTGATGACAAGATTAGAACAAAAACAAGAAACTAAACGACGTGTACTGCTGGATTAACACAAGTATACTGTATGCTGCAGTAACAACAACATGGCGTATGACAAGAGATGGAAGAATGTTAGAGATATGTTGTGTAGAGAGCGAGGCGGTAAGATCAAAGCTCTTCATTGCTTTTTTAAAGGTACAGTGTGTAGGTTTTGGCGGCATCTAGTGGTGTGGTTGCAGATTGCAACCAACTGAGTACTACCTCACTCTGCTCACTCCTCCCTTTCCAAGACTGCGATAACGTGAGCCACCGAGTGTAAAACCGTGGTAACGCCGTTCGCCTCGCTTAGAGGCCATCCTTACCATAATAACACTACTTTAGGAGCAACGGAAGTCAGACGGCGGCTGGCAGTACCACGGTTTTGCACTCTGAGGCTCAGGTTACCACTGTTTCATAAGCGTGTCTGAGAACTATGGTGGCCTTCAGGTAACATAAAAAAGCAAAAGGCTCTCTCTAGAGCCAGTGTTTGGTTTGTCCGTTCTTGGCTACTGTAGAAACATGGCGGACTCCGTGAAGAGGAACCACTCCCTATGTAGATATGAAGGGCTCATTCTAAGCCAACGAAAACACAACAATTCTTACTGTAAGGTGATTATACACTAATAAAAACATAGTTATAAATATTATATTCCATCTCTGCTAATAGATCCCTCAAAGTGTTACACACTGTCCCTTTAAAGGAATGTTAGATTATTGCTCCTGATCGACCGGAATGGCACAAATCAGATATAGCACTTTGGCAGTGTACCTTTGTATCCGAGGTTGTTGTCTTGTTCAGATGCTGGTTCAGATGCAGGTGTTTGGGAGATGACCTCACGGTTCCCTCTGTGTTTATCTGCATCTGTTTGCATGGGGACGACGACAGTGGAAAATACACTTAAAAAAAAAAAATGTACAAACTTATCCATGTGCAACATGGACGTCTTTTCTTCCTGGCATTAGTTTAACCATGAACAGGAAACTCCGTCAATAAATCTCACTGATGGATTAAATGTTGTGGAACATTTTAGTCTACAACAGGCTCACATTCATTTTTTTTCTATTTATTACTTGCCTTTAAAACCACAAAAGAAGAACATTTTCCAGGATTTTTATTTTTCATTTATTTATTTATTTTTAGTTAATTTGTTCAGTATTGAGAGTGTGGTGGAATAGAGCAATCAAACAAAATAAACAATAAGTACAACATTTCCTGCAGGCAAATCTTCTCTCCAATATCCCATACAGTCAATCCTTCCCCCATCCCCTCCCACCCACCAGACCTTGCACCAAAGAAAGTAAGAAAGTAGAAAGTAAAAACAAAACATGTGAACATGAGCAGAGTGCATGCAAACACATGTACATATAAGTATAACTTAAATATATATATGAAATAAATTAAATAAATAAATAATATAATATAATATAATATATTAGACCAAAAGAAAAGATCACAAAGTATAAAAAAAGGTGGCGGGGGGACACCTCAGCTATTGCTTGTAATGTCATCAGCCAGAACAGACTGTGTCTATGTAACCTAAAAAAAAAAATCCATCTGAAAACTGTTGCAAAATGGCAGCAGTCACAGCAACATTATAGTTACATAAGGTGCCGCAATACATTCTATTATGGATACCATCTGTGTCAAAAGAGCAGATTTATGAACTTTTTTTTGACATTGTTAAAAAAAAAAAAAAAAACACTTTACTCAATTCGATTCAGATGATGACTCATTAAGTTGAAGATAGTTTGTGATTGTTTGCAAAATACATGAAGGCAAAGAGATATTTCCCTTGCCACTAGATGAATACATTCTGCTCTGGAAGCACATTGTAGCAGCGCCAACACTGTGAGGTGATCAAATTTAATCACGCAGTCACAGAGAGATGAAGTATGTATGAACGCATTAACGTCTTAGTCGCAAGAAGAATGTGATCTCCTCTATGTAAACAGAAAATAAATCTACTTTACATCTATAACTACAGACAGGAAATGGAAAGCAAGCAATAAACCTTTTGTACACTTTAGAGTACTCAAATTATATCATCGATGAACACAATCTGAACGATGTGAATTATGCATAACATTCATAAGTCAAATGCTTACACGCACCGACCATAAAGTTTCCATTGATTTACCCATGTTTTACACACTGGCTGGGTGATTGGCTGTAACTTATAGTCATGGATTTTATCTAGAAATATACCACTAGAGGGCACCACCACTTCATCACAGCATTTTGAATTAAAACCAATAAGCAGCAATAAAAGGCAAGTATCTAACTGTTTTGTTCTTGTCATGCTGGAGTGCAGGTTTTAAAATGTGTTTTTTTAATTTAAAAGCCAAAGGCTATAGAAATCCTAACTGTACTGATTATCAATTTGTCCAGTGGAATGCCCAAAACAGAATAACAAAGCTATAACTGTGACCATATCCATATGGAAGTCCATAATTTAATTTAAAAGCAACAATGATACTGTAGGTTGTTAATCCTCTTATTAAGTGAGACATTAATCCTCTCAAAATATCACCCATGGAGACACCTGACCTCTGTGTGTCTCATTATCATAATCATTACTGTAACAGTAAGAATAAATGAAGGTAGTGGGTAAAATACATTATGCTCAATTAAAGGCAAAAAGCAAGTTGGGGATGCCCTGTCTTATGGACATTTCATGAAAATAATTTATAAATACATATGCTGATTTCTGTGTCTTTTTTCAGCCACAAGAGGACAGTAAAGCTGCACCTACGAGGTGCTGCCTGAAGTTCTGCTAATAATGTCTGGTCAGTGAAAAGATTCTCACCTGATGAAAAGTCCATGGCATAGCCCTGCTGCAGCTGGTCGATACAGAGCAGGCTGATGAGAAGGAATGTGACGGGGGATTGTACAGCCAGCATGGTCCCCGATGACCCGGCCTGCTTTCAACAAGGCCTTTAATAAACCTGGAACCAAGATGAGGAACAGGTGAACTTTAGAATTTATGGGAAATCATTTATTGGGATATCACTTTATTATTATTATTATTATATTATCACAAATGTGAGCTGAACTTGAGACATGCTGGAGGAACAAAATGATCAGTATACACTGTGCTCCAACATTAGTCAGATAGCAACATTCTTTGCTTTTATTTTGGCTTCATTATTTTTCACTGTTTTTTGTCTTTTTGGTGGGGTGTGTGTGT
>CAKAOH010001623.1:14137-47690 GCA_916701665.1 Sebastiscus tertius
CCCCCCCCCCCCCCCCCCCCCCCCCCCCCCCCCCCCCCCCCCCCCCCCCCCCCCCCCCCCCCAAGGGGAGATAGCATGTCAGCAGTAGATGTCACATAGAAGTGGTGTACATCATCTGAAAGTTGGGAACCTGAAGATTAATTTGACAAGCAGCTCAGCACTGTGTGTCAAGTTGTTCCAGTCATAAATCACAAATAATGATAATTCATTAAAATAAATTGTGAAAGAATTTTTGGGTTGATACCATTTGTTACACAGATTTAATGCTGAATTTAACCATTTTTACCATTCGAAAATTAATAAAAATGATCAATAATCCCTCTAAAATACCACATTAAGACACCAAGACCTGTGATTAATCTAGAGGTCTCAACTGGTCATTTTATACAGGGTCAAATTTTAAAATACTCAATACATCAAATCTCAATATAATTAAATGGCTACTATGGGGACTAACATCATCACACATGAATGCAACTGGGCTCATTGGATCCACAAGAGTCACAGCTTTACAGTGATACAATGATGATATGAATAATGAATTATATAATTTATGCAATTCTAAGACTGTTTAGGGACCCCAGTATGAAGAAATATTCAAATACACCATTTTTAGAATAGACGAAAAATGTATACTGTATGTAAAAAAAACTGCATTGCTTTTGCACCAAACTGCATGTGATTATCATAAAGTGGGCATGTCTGTAAAGGGGAGACTCATGGGTACCCATAGAACCCATTCGCATAGCTTGAGGTCAGAAGTCAAGGGACCCCTTTGAAAATGGCCATGCCAGTTTTTAGTTTTTTCTTTAAGACTGAGCCTCTTAAAGACAGTAATGTTGGTCAGGATCGCTGATAACATTATATTTTATTACACTATCATTAGCCTAATAAAGTCCCATTATGCTAAACATGTTTTTATAAAATTCCTCTCACAAAGTGGAATCACAAAACAAACCCTTCGTCCACCATCTACCCTGCTGGCGAGCACTATACACAACCATGTTCCCGTGTGAAATTCCACTACAAAGAAGAGAGGAAGGACAGATGGACTTTCCTCTGAAAACCACCCAGCATGCAGCCAAACTCCAAGTCTGTCTGTTTCAGTCCGATCCATCCACACACACATACCGAGGGGAATGCTGATCGCTACGGCTTCACTGTTGCTTCCCCCTATCGTATTCCAACACACGAGTGAGCTTCTGCAGTACATCTGAAACACTCTCTCTCCCTGTGTTTTGTGCAAAACTGTGAACGCTTTTGTGTTCAAGTGCTCCATCAAGATTTCATGTGCTCATACATAATCCAAGTCAAACACGCTCACATTTACCTGCTGCACATCCCCAACAAACACACACACACACACACACACACATAAAACACACCCTTGCTCTCAAGTGGGAATGGTGATGAGACACGGTGACAGCGCCAGGCGGGAGGAATAGGAAGTCAGTTGTACTGATCAGCCATCTGTGGTACAAACGGCTTTGCAACTCATCCTAGCTGTCTGATGGACGGCCAGATTCCTGGGATGCCTTGGCACCCTGCGGCCGCCGACTCCATGCGCCACTTTAATTGTTCTGAGAAATGCAACAACGACAGCCAACATTGTAAAGAATATGCCAAAAACTTGTGATTGAGATTTATCTACTAACTAGTGATATGTTGTTAGCAGCTACCTTTTTCAGTATATCAAATGAAAGAAGGAGTTACTGTGCATGTTTAATGTTCTGGGTTTGGCTTTTTATTATCAATCTTTCATGAAGTTTTTAATGAAATCTAAAAGGCTAATAAAAACAACAGATATTTTGTTCTACAGATGATAAAAGATGGAAATGGCTGTTTCATTTTGATATCCTCAACATAGAAGACTTTATTTTAAAACCATGTAAAAGAAGGCTAGATACTAGGGCTGTTAAAATTACCGTGATGATATTACATTAATGCAAGTTCGTTTTAACGCCACTAATTTCTTAGACGCATTAACGCAACTTGCGATTTTTAGGTTGTAGTGGACTCAGTTTTACAGCTAGATTAAATATATATTAAAGGGCATCATAAGAAACTAGAAAACCTGAGGAATACATTGATACCAAACACGAAATAACGCTCCAAACCTACGCTACATTTTGGCGAAGAAAAACTGGCATGGCCATTTTCAAAGGGGTCCCTTGACCTCTGACCTCAAGATATGTGAATGAAAATGGATTCTATGGGTACCCACGAGTCTCCCCTTTACAGACATGACCACTTTATGATAATCACATGCAGTTTTGGACAAGTCATAGTCAAATAAGCACACTGACAGCTGTTGTTGCCTGTTGGGCTTGAGTTTGCCATGTTATGATTTGAGCATATTTTTTTATGCTAAATGCAGTACCTGTGAGGGTTTCTGGACAATATTTGTCATTGTTTTGTGTTGTTAATTGACTTCCAATAAGAAATACACATACACATTTACATAAAGGTAGCATATTTGCACACTCCCATGTTGATAAGAGTATTAAATACTTGACGAATCTCCCTTAAAGGTACATTTTGAACAGATAAAAAATGTGTGATTAATATGCGATTAATTGCGAATAACTATGGACAATCGTGCGATTAAATATTTTAATAGATTGACAGCCCTATTAGATACATTATTTAAATTTAGAATCTGTACACACACACATATATAAAATATGACTGTCTGAAATTGAATGATACAAGGTGTGCTTTATTTTTAGCTCTGTTCTGTTCTTCATTCTGGATCGGGCTTATAATAAATTGTGGAATCTTGTAAATCAATGCGGGCTTGGTATATTTGTATGCATGACACAGCAATAAAAACTTGATTAGTAAAATGAGATTTTACAGTGCTTGGCCAATATTGTAAAGATGCTGAGGTTTCAAAAGCTATGAAAGCCAGAAACAATATTACACGGTAATATAATACAATATTCAATATGAATAAAATTCATATTGAAATCTGCCATACATCATCTACACAAACAGCTACACAAGGATATATCACTAACGTAATGAGTGAGGAAGATTGCATTTTGTAGAGTGTTGAATATTAAATGTGGGTGGTAATAATAGCGTGGCATTGTTTAGTTTTATCTAACATATCTAATATGGGGAATACAAAAAGGAGAATGGCAGAAAGTGGGTGTAGAGGGAAAACAGTAATAAATCTAAGATGTAATTTAAAAATATGAAAGTGGGAGGACACAAATATGAGTGAAACAGAAAAAGCACCTAAATGTATGTGTAATATGCTGATAACCGCAGTGGAAAAATGTTACTTTCACACCTAAAACATAATATGAAAAGACAAGGTGCAATATGTAAAGATTAGCAGTATGTGTTGTCAACACACGTAGTTCTGTTCTGTGCCTTATATACAGTATGCGTTCAGTGAATAGAGCATTTCCAATTAAAGGAATAGTGTGTAACATTTTGGGGGATCTATTAGCAGAAATCAAATATTCATAACTATGTTTTCATTGGTGTATAATCACCTAGAAACTAAAAATCATTGTTTTCGTTAGCATAGAATGAGCAATTCATATCTACATAGGGAGCGGGTCCTCTTCACAGAGTCTGCCATGTTGCACCGCCATATTTCTACAGTAGCCCAGAAAGGGCAAACCAAACACTGGCTCTAGTAGAGAACCTTTCGTGTTTTTACGTTACCTGAAGGCCACCGTAGTTCTCCGACACGCTTGTGAAATTGCGGTAAAGTGAGCCGCAGAGTGAAAAAAACGTGGTAACACCAGCCGCCGTCTGACTTCCGTTGCTCCTAAATGCCCAGACACACCAACCGGACATCAAAGAACTAGCAGCGACGAAGGCAGACTGTTGTGTCGCCTCACGTTGCCTGTGTCTTGGTCAAAAAGCTGCACTCAAATACTCCGCAGAGACTACAGCCATTGGCCGACTATTACGTAGGTTCTGCGCCTGTGTGAAATTAAATAATTCCCCCTACCAGCAGATATTGGTAGTCCATATTCGCCATTCAAAAAGGGAAACCGGAAGACCGAGGACTGTGGATATACAAGCCGTTGTTATGAGACGTACATGACATAAAGCAGCGTTTGCCGAACATTTTCACACCACTCTCAACCACTCACCACTTGGCTTCTTTCCAGATGGCCATGTCGCTGTGAAAATATCCGTATATCGGAATAATCAGATGAGATGAAGATGTGTTTGCCCTCTTGACTTTACTTGTTGGCTTGCTTCCCTCACTTCCGTTTCTCTTCTCAAGCACTGAATCGCTTAAGCTGAACAGCCAATCAGAGTGATTTCTCTCACCGACGGGCTCCATCGCCGATTCAACATGCTGAAGCGGCCAAAAAACCTCCGACATGGGCAGACTAGAGCAGACGGTGCGGAACACACCGCAAAAAACTAGGCCGATAGATGCTCACCGATGCCCCCAAACCAGCAGACGGCCGACTGTCGGCTTGGTGTTTCAGGGCCTTAAAGTAGCGTTATTATGGTAAGGATGGCCTCCCAGCGAGGTGAACGGTCTTACCACGGCTTTGCACTCGGCGGCTCACGTTACCGCAGTCATGGAAAGGGAGGAGTGAGCGGGGGGGTTCTCAGTTGGTTGCAATCTGCAACCAGACCACTAGATGCTGACAAATCCTACACACTGTACCTTCAACTTTGTGTTGGTCTCATTAGTATTAGTATAATGGAAATAACATACACATACCCTGTGGGGACATAACACTGTGGTATATACAGTAGATGCTCTCCTCACAACATGCACACCTGCATTCGCCAACACTCGCAAACTTGCCCGCACTGAACTAAATGACAATCAAATATCTGTTGGAGTCCGAGCTAATGGGGAGAGCCTGCAGATCAAAAGGAGACAGGACTGCTGATTCCCCCTTCCTTCTTCGGTCTACTGGGGAATAATCACAGCTTACCATCTAACATATTGTCAATAAGACAGAACAGGAACTCCCCCTATATCACAGCAGACAGATCACATACTGTAGAGAGCACTGGAGCGTAAACACAAGCAGCTTTCAGCATCCCCCTCCCCATCTTTTCTCCCTCCTAAATGCAATCCCCCTGTACTCATGGAGACAGATACGTGCAATGCAATATGTTATACGAGGTGTGTCATGTCAAAAGGTGCAGGAGAGATGCTTAAATTCAATAGACACATTTATTTTGGACGCAAATTGCAAGGAAAAGCCAATATATTTCACCGCACCTGTAGCATTTGCAGGTATATACGCACAAAATGTTTATATATAAGGCCAGACATGTTTAAATCTGTATCTCTTTGCACATTGTAGGCTCAAATGTGATGGTTAATCAGCAGCTTTGTAGTACAACATCACCAGGGTGTGGATTGAAAGCCGGGGGCACAACCAACCAGGAAGTATGATTCACTGACTTTTTTTTTCACGCACGATAACAGGAGTCTAAATCAAGACCACAGAGGGAGGTATGTGGAAGAAGAGGCTGGTGCTTTTGAGACAGATTCAGATATTTGATGTACACACAACACACAAACCACCTGCATATATTACTGTCAATCAAGTAAACGCACACTTTAACATTGTACAAGGCTCGCCGTCTCCTCTGAAGAGTTCTTATCAACACCTGGCAGTTATCGCTGACATATGGCTGTGTCTTTTGGGGGAAATGGATGGGGAGACGAACACAGGCTTTCATCACCGCCGCTATAATGCATTACAGGAGCTATCGGAGCAAGACAAAGGATATTAAAAGTATGAGAGGCGATGTCTGGGGACCTGTCAGGGCTCATAGTAACAAGTCATAGTCGGCTGATTCTGCATTGTGGAGGAGAAAAAACGCCCTGAGGGTAACAGATGATCCCAGGGACAGTGACCTTTTGCCCCAGACGATGGACGACACTGATATGTCAGCATCAAGACCTTAGACAACTAAACGAAAAGTATGTTTGGTGTGGTGTAAACACTTGATAAAGAATTTAGGTTTTAAGAGGAAAGGAGGAAATATTGATGGTCACCCAAATGACCGCACAACAAGATGCCTACTGCAGCTAACACCTCAGGCTCACCTGAAGGCATTTACAGATTAAAGCTGGGGTAGGCAAGTTGGAGCAAATATGATTTAAAAAAAGTTATCCTGACAGTAGTGCATGAGACAGGTAATCTGGAAAAAAAAATGTGTCTCTGTGTCCTCCGGTGCTCCTAATGGCATGTGCAAGATTTCAAAGACCGGAAAAAAACAACCAATCAGAGCCGAGCTGGAGCCTGTCGTCTAGAGCAGCTGTCAATCACTCGCAAACTCCAATCAAACGGTCAAACCAGGCAGCGCTGATCAAATATGAATCAAGATTGTGTTACTGTAATGCCTATTTCTGGCATAAAATGTTTTCAGAAATATATTTTAGTGTACTGTTTAGCTGTAAAATGAGAAAGTTTGTGACTAGGCCGCCATGTTGAAAATAGTCGAGCCAAAACCAAGCACCGCCCACCAGCCAGAGCAAACTTTCTCATTTTACAGCTAAACAGTACACTACAAGATGTTTCGGAAAACATTTGAGAAACAGGCATTACAGTAACAGAATATCGATTCATATTTGATAGGCACTGCCTAGTTTGACCGTTTGATTGCGAGTGATTGACAGCTGCCTCCGTTGAATGAACAGCCAATAGGAACGCTTTTCTCTGAAATGACCTGTGATTGGCCAAAGTCTCATCACGGGCTAGATTTTTTAAAGCCTGAAAACAGAGCCATGAGGAGGTGCAGAAGTCTAGTTTTCTCTCAGAACACTCGAATTACAATATGCTGGAAGGTTATTATGGATTTTTTGCGCAATGATGCCAAAAATATTCTGCCTACTGAAGCTTTAAGGGATTTAATAAGGAATGAACCTACTGACTGCACTCGACCTGGCAAGCGATTTTTCAGTCAATGCTCTCGTTCATAGTACAGTACGGTAGAACGGTCATCATACTGTACCTCCACACCATTTGCTGAAAAGAAAACTTCTTACCTCCCCTTTATTTGGCCAGGAAATACAATTAAGGGCAACCTTTTTTTGAGTTGATAGTACAGCCAAATAAACTAAACCCACCAGATTAAGAGATCTTTTAAGATATGGGTTTGGATTTGCTTGAATGTAATTCTAGCAATGGTTACTTGTACACAGCCACAGCTTAATCCCTTTAGGGTTTTTGAAACCACTTAAGGATTTTCACAACCAGAAGCCAGAGAAATAACATAAAAAACAGAGAGCAACAAGAAAGAAAAAAATGAAGGTTATATATATATAAATGTATCATACATTCTTGGTACATGCATTTCAGTATACACATGTCACCTTATCAGGTTGACTGAGCTTTTATTATTTAGGATGTTATAGTGAAATTAGTTATAATTTAGCTATTTTTTAACCTTTAATACAAAGTACAGTAAAATATTGCATGGTTATTTCATGAAATAGACTTCACTTTTAACTTGTCTTCAGTCAAAGTAAATATATGGAAGGAGAAATGTTAAAGAATTAAGAGGTATATTCGGCAATTATTGCTTGTTTGGCATCATACAATCATCAGAATACAAATAACATTCACTACGAATAACTTTCAGCACCGCAGCACGTGGACAGCATCTGCTCCTGAATGAATCAATGGCCAGGGAAAGGATTCAATTCCCTACGAAGCCACCGATGCCAAAAACATGCGCACTCACAATAGTGAAATTACTAAAGATATAGTCTCACTAATATGAATGAGTACAACTTTACAACTTACCCCTCCAGGTTATTCCTCCAGCATTATTGTTCCATTTTCTCTGGTAAAGCCAAATCTCTGCCAAGTGTGCGTTTTTGAGGCATCCAACAATGAAAGCAGAGACGGGAAGAAAAAGGGAGATACAATGCGGACCTGTAAAAAAAAAAAAAAAGCAGGAAAAAATCAAAAGAAGGAGCCTGTGCCGAAGGAAAAGCCTAAATAATCCATCTGTGATCCAGGAGACGCTATCAGATGGGGTGCATACAAATCACAAAGCTACCTCTGCAGCAACCTAGGTCCAATATCCTCAGGGTCCTAAGGCTGCACTCACACAATTTACTCTCACAGATTAAAGCCCGACACCTCACACACTCAAGGACATGATAAAATAGTGATTTTTGACAATAGAATTAGCATTTTTATTTATATTTCATCAGAAAATCAAAAAATAAGAAAATGTTTTTTTCTCTATTTCCAATTTTCAATCCTTTTTTATCATCATGGACTACATAATTAATATGTGGCAAGTTGAAGACTATTCTGAATGCTTTCATTTAAGTGTACTGGTAAACCAGAGTGTTCTGTAAATTCTAAGTAAAATGTGAATGTATTTGAATTGAGGCAGTCAAAGTTAACGCTATAATAACGCATTAACGCAAATTTTGATTTCGGAGGTTGTAGCGGGTTCAGTTTTAAAGCTAGTGAAGATACTCGCATCATATGAAACTACAAAACCTAAAGAATACATTGGTACCAACCATGTAATTGAAGGAGGTTAAATAACACCCCAAACTTACACTAAATTTTGGCGATGAAAAACTGTCATGACCATTTTCAAAGGGATCCCTTGACCTCTGACCTCCAGATATGTGAATGAAAATGGGTTCTCTGGGTACCCACGAGTCTCCCCTTTACAGACATGCCCACTTTATGATAATCACATGCAGTTTGGGGCAAGTCATAGTCAAGTCAGCACACTGACATCTGTTGTTGCCTGTTAGGCTTGAGTTATGATTTGAGTATATTTCTTTTATGCTAAATGCAGCACCTGTGAGGATTTCTGGACAATATTTGTCATTTTTTTGTGTTGTTAAATGATTTCTAATAATAAATATATACATACATTTGCATAAAAAAACATATTTGCCCACTCCCATGTTGATAAGAGTATTAAATACTTGACAATCTCACTTTAAGCTACATTTTGAACAGATAAAAAATGTGTGATTTATGCAATTAATCGCAATTTAAATATTTTAATCCACTGACAGCACTAATTTGAATATTTCTAGAGTGCCTGTCTTGAATATAGCAACACTACTTTAACATTTCTTACAGCATTATTTATTATAACACTTAGAATTGCAAAAATGAGCTGTTATTACCCAACATTTGTAGTTCAGTGTGCATATACTGTATACGGACTGTATCTTTTTGAAGCATCACAGCTCAAGCTACCTGCAGCAACGGGTAGAGAATCACAGTGTGTTGTTGTTGCAATACGGGGACACGTCGTGGTTCACAATCTGCAGAAAAGCATCCCACAGGGTCCACGTTCACCTGCAGCTAAAACCAGCCTGCTTCTCTTTCACTGAGTGAAATTGAAATGGTTTTTGTCCATTTATTTTTGCTACCTGCTTATTCCTATTCAGGTATAAGCAGTGGGGGTGCTGGCACCTTAGCATGCATAGGCCTGAAGGCAGGAAAAACACCCAATTCATCATGGAGATAGCAAAGACAAACACATTTGCACCAAAAGAAATTTTAGATTTTTTCCAGTCCACCTGACTTGCTTGCATGTCCGTGCCTTTTTCTCTCCCACTATATATCCCTTTGTGTATTTTTTTTTTCATGATCAGATCACCTTTGCTCACATCCAATGTTGTTTACAATAATTGATTTTTTTTTGAATGTTATTGTATTGGAAACAATGTCCACAATGACTGATGAATGCATCTTCTTCTGTGTAATGATGTGTGCAACAAAAGGCAAATTGATCCGCAACATTGCTCAGCAAGCTATTTATTCTATTCAATCTACCATGCAACAGTGTGATGGGCTCAGTGGATTTGCACAAATCAGGCAAAATACACAGGAGCTTTATAGGTGTAATTTTGTGTTGTATTCAACTCAGCCAAACAGAACAAGTTTAGTTTCATTGCTGCATTAAAAATCCTGTACTATGGAAAGATCAATCTATGTTGTTTATTCCTAACTGACAGTAAATCAGGGGATTTAAGGCAAGCTTTAGACCTGCACAGTATAATATAGACCCAAACACCATAAAGGCAAACATTTATGTGTTTGGCTTTTAGGTCTCCTTGCCTATAATTCTTCTGAGGAAAGAAAAATGATGGGGAAATGTATCGAGTCTGATGCTGCAATAGAGAGGCATCAGGGCATGTGACCCAAAACAATTTTCTTTTCAACTGCACTCTTATCAACAGCGCTCTTATCCAGATCCTTCATCTAACTCAGCAGTGCGGTTTTGAATTAACCTCAAGTCGATATCATGGTCATCTATCACGCTGACAGGAGCAGACTTGTGAGTGTGACATTGGAAAGATAATCATCTGGAGAGGAAAACGTGGTCTCCTCTAGCGAAAAAAAAAAATGTTGCTCAGCTGGGTCAGAATGACCAAGTCAGTTGCAGTTTGAACCTGAGGTGAGATACACAAAGACGGACAGTATGTGACGGACAATCATAAAAAGAAATATGTTTTGTATTTGGAGGATGCAGGATATCTATCGAATGCTTTGCTGTGAAGCAAACGACAATTACCTCCTTTTCTGTGGACTTCCCTTTGTTCTTTTCCGACGCCGCCTCTTCAGTGTTTAAACACTGACACATTAAACTATTTAGAAGCAATATTATCTCTTTAATTTATTACACTTATTTATGCTCTTCGTCACATTTAACATGTACGTTCTCAACCTTGTATTCATTATTTAAAGCTGCAGTTGGTAGAATTGGAGAAAATATGATTAAGAAAAGTTATTTTTATAAAACGGTCACTATATCCTGACAGTCTTGGCCATCCACTGTCGACAGGTAATCTGAAAAAAAGCATGTGCTTCTGTGTCATCCGGTGCTCCTAATGACATGTGCAAGATTTCACAGACTGGAGGAAAACAACCAATCATAGCCGAGCTGGAGCCTGCCGTCTATGAGCAGCTATCAATCACTCGCAAACTCCGATCATACGGTCAAACTAGGCAGCGCTGATCAAATATGAATCAATATTCTGTTACTGTAATGCCTATTTCTCGCCTCAAATGTTTTCAGAAACATCTTGTAGTGTACTGTTTAGCTGTAAAATGAGAAAGTTTGGCAGCCATATTGAGATCAGTTGAGGAAATACCAAGCACCGCCCACCAGCCGCAGCAAATTTTCTCAATTTACAGCTAAACAGTATATCGAATAGAAATCATATCGTGGCAGACTTTGTGATATCAGCAAATATTGTATCGCTGTCCAAAGAATCCATATAATATCGTATCGTGATGAAATTTAACGCGGTTCGCCTCGCTTAGAGGCCATCCTCACCATAATAACAGCTGGTGGTACAACCGGTAATTCACTCTACAGCGAACTACGGTGGCCTTCAGGTAATGTAAAAAAACACCAATGGCTCTCGCTAGAGCCAGTGTTTGGTTTGTCCGTTCTGGGCTACTGTAGAAGCAACACGGCGGACTCTGTGAGCTCAATCTATAAGCTAATAAAAACACAACGATTCTTAGTTTCAGGTGATTATACACTAATGAAAACATAGTTACGAATATTCTATTCCATTTCTGCCAATAGATCCCCCCAAATTGTTACATACTGTTTCTTTAAGGACAGTCACACATGTAGCAGTGAGATGATAAGCCTGTACTTACTTCTGTGAATGTGTTGCCGATTCATTTTCCTGATGTGTCTTCTCTCTGTTGGAAAAAAGAAAAAAGAAGAGATTTGGGTTGAGGCTGAGATTTCTAAAAACCTGTTAACCCTTGGTCCTAGCCTCTCTTTGCCTTCAATTAATGGTCTTGGTGTTAATAATTGTTTCTCTAGCTGTATGGTCAACCTGTCACATAGACTAATGGCTAGCCCTGAGGTCGACTGAGGTCCAAATATAATCTATTTACATTGTACCCTCACCAATTAATCATTACACTTTGACCGTACTGTACCTTGATGAGGAAACAAATGCCTTCAATAAGAGTGTGCCCGCACACACACACACACACACACACACACATACACACACACTTACACTCAGTATAGTTTAACTGTGATTTGCTCATATCAAAAAATGGTTATATTACCATACATTTATATGGTAATATCTGAGTCGCTTTCCCCTTTCTCCTCTTTGGTTGGGCTGACTGACACTTCAGCATTCACACAGTCGGGGAGCCAAACAAAGCTATTTTTGTGGATGGACCATAATACAAGAGCTGCATGGGGAATCTGTGAGAATGCAATCCAGGTGTCGTTGCCCCTTGGTAATCTCTCTCGTCTTCAGGAATTCATTTTCTCAGCAGCTTCACTTGAAAATGACATTCTGACACCATTTACATGGAAATCACTTTGCCTCTTCATCGGTAATGGTGGCCTGTGTGCAGACAGGTTCCTCTCAGAGGGCTAGACTATTAATGGACATAAGCAGCAAAGAGAATGACGGAAGAAAAGACAGGAAGGGAAGAAGGGAAGAAAGAAAGAAAGAAAATGAAGAAGATGGTGGATACTAAAACATGCGGGGTTTGAGGGTTAAAGTCAAGGTCACAGCTTTGGGTATTAAGGGATGAAAAGGGGATGGAGACATCGAGGGAAAGTATAATGTGGGAAATTCCTATATCTCCCCTAAAACGTGCATCTTCTCTCTCACTCACTCTCTCTCTCTCTCTCTCACATACACAAGAGAGCGATGTAAAGATTTTCCATGAAAGGAGCAGAGAAATCCACCATCAAAGCTCACAGCTGAGTATAGGTCTTCAGAGGAATGCATATAGGTTTCAGGAATGTGTGTTAGGTCACAGTGAGAAACATTTGAATACAAATGCATCCTTATTTGGAAAGAGGTTTGATTACCATGCATGCATTTTATCTCGTAAGACAATTTATTGTTAACATTGATCATTTAAACCAAAGATTTGAATGTGAATGTGAATAAAAAACAGCAATATCTCAGTGCAATCTCAACAACCACATCTCTATTCTCAAGTCCAAGAAGGCCTGTCTGTATTGCATTACACATATAGGCCTGCATCTCCATACACATTGCACAAACGTGTACTACTTGCACACTGTCACTTGTGACCTCAGGAATAAATGCATGCTTACACGCACACACACACATTACTTAGCAGTACATATATAAACATGCACAACAATGTATACCATAGGTGGGATTACAAGCCATGAATCAATGGCAAGTGTTTTCCATATGAAGACATTTGTATATATCAACATATGAGATCCCTTGTAGAATTCTACACGTAGTAAAATAGATGTATGTGTGCTGTCAACGTGTTGTTTGTGAAAATTCCTGTTTTAAACTATGTATTGAATATCTGTGAATAAGGGGGGTGAAGGTGGAAAATTAAGGCTAAGGCCTCCACCTGGCATTACTGTAGCTCTGTACTTGATAAAGAGCTCATTCAAACACTCAATGCAGTAATAAAACCCCAAAAAAGCATTATGTTTTCTTTTAAAGTGTGTGTTTTTTATGAAAATCTTTGAATTTTTTAACACTACGACACTACCACGTGATCCGTGTCCTTTGCTTTTGAATCTACACCAGACGTAGCATTACATTCACCCAGCCTGAAACAGTGATTTTTGAGAGAATCTTAGCATTCATCAGGCTGAAACACTTCTTGGCTTTGCAAATAATTTGGGGGAAGAATCAGCATGTCAAGTTGTCACAATAGTGTTCATTAGGTCAGACTGTAAAGACACCTTACACCTATAACACAAGTTCCCACAAGACACTAACACAACTCAGACAACGAAGACAAATGCTGGATGCTTAAAATAAAAAGCATCTTAACAATGGGGTGTAGAGAAAATGTTTCATGATACAACAAGCAAATTAAAAATATCTTTATAAGCCACATTCAATAGCGTAAGAGTATAAGGCTGACACGCTGACACACCTCCACAACAGCTGGGGTGTGATGGAGATTGCTTTCCCTGACACTGAGGAGCAGGATAGGCCTTTTTCACAACAGAAGTGTGACTTGGCATTGCAGAAAAATAACAGCTACTGATAACATTCTGGCTTCATCATATTGCAACGTCCCCAGTAAGCCATGGTATTGTGACAGTGAGCCAGCATACACAACACCAGGGTCCTGAACACAAAGCAGCTAAATGGAATTAAGCCATCATTAGTTTAATAACGTACACCTGTGCTTTCCTTGCTGTGACATGTCAAAATTAGTGATGTGTCAGTAGTGAACGAGCCGGTTCAAGGAGCCGGCTCTTTTAAGTGAACGATAAGAGCCGGCTCCCGTCTAAGAGCCGTTTATTTTTTTATTTTTTTTTTCTTTAATCAATACAAGGCAGAATGATAGGATGATCTTCTCCGCGCCACGGGCACTCCATGCATTGACTTTGACTGAATGTTGTGTTAATGACATCCGTGCGACCAATCAGGTGATGACAGACAAGGATCATACCATCAAGCAGGGAGGGGCGGGGGAGGTACAGAGCAGGAGGGAGAGGAGGAGAGAAAGAGAGAGAGGAGTGCGGTGCGCGAATAGCAGACAGAGTGACAGTCGGAAACGAAGCAGCTTGGAAAATTACGGTGTTCTGGAAATTATGAGGTTTAGTATAGTTATATTGAATGATTTAAGTGATATATGTGCACACATACTAATCATAGGTCAAAACAGCGCTAAATTTGCCTGAATTATAGAAGGCAGAAGTGGTAAAACGAAGAGCCGTTTGGGACCCGAAAGAGCCGGCTCTTCTTGGTGAGCTGAGCCAAATGATCTGGCTCACTAAAAAGAGCCGCAATTCCCATCACTATTCAAAATGTCCTGCTTGAAAAAGACCCATAGCATCACCTTCACTCACGGGGTTAATTCAAGTCTGGGGTGTTAAATATTTTAAAAAGATAAAAAGGCAATAAGATTTTGCTTAATTTGGAGTTAACTAGCTTAATTTACAGTCATGATTAAGTCAACTTAATGACCATTTTCCCAATATTTGAAAGCTGCATGCAAGCTGTAATATTGCTTCTGAAAATATGGATATATTTGTGGATGATAGACCCATTGCTGTCATAAATATGGTCACACAACAGAAACATTTACATAGTTTGCTTACTTTAGCTGTCGTTCTGTCATAACGGGGGGAATTCTGTGCAAACTTTGCGACGTTCACTTCTCATTTCTTTAAGAGTCTATTTTAGAAAGTTCTCTTGAGTTGTCATACTAATGCGAAAGCACGGCAGCTGGGATCCGTCAATAACAAATTGAGGATAATATCATCAAGTGAGTCATGAAAAGGGGCCATATTCAAGACTATTTTGCAGTTTTGTTGTGGTCTGTACTAATTGCTTGATATAATTCCAATTTTGTCAAGCAGCCCCTAAAGGCACCACGGCGTGCCATGCGTAGTTGCAAACTTGATAGGTGGGGAGAAAAAAATGACGTCATTACGTACAGCGGGGACGTCTCCGGAGAAGATAAACAAAAAGGAAGGAAGCCTTCGGCCATACAATCGCGGCAAAATCGGTTCAAAAAATTTTAGCTTTGGAAGCTACAATTAGCAAACTACATGTGCCCCCTTTTATTGCTTAGATACTAACCAGTAGGCGTTCACTAATCATGGACGAGGGGATTATATTTCGCATGAGTGCATTCTCCGAGCAAGGGGGGAGGAAATACATGGAGGATGTTGTCGAGATCAGAATCGAGTACGAGCCGTCGCCAGGCGAAGATTACCCGAAGTCGCAGGGACATGGAGGACAGGGAGGACAGGGAGGACAGGGGAAAGCGGAAAGTGAACCAACAAAACAAACTGAAAATGAGACACACGGTCATAATAACGTTGCTGGCCCAGCTTCTGCAATGTGGGTAGAGAACCTATCAAACGAGGACAGTGGTGGCAACAACGTTGCACCGGTGTCGTCGGAGGGGAAAGTAGTCGCAGAGCATGCAGTCGACACTCGGAGGTCTGTGGCGTTTTTCGCTGTATTTGACGGCCACGGAGGCCGAGAAGCTGCACACTTCGCCAGAGAGAATCTGTGGGATTTATTGAAAAGGCAGCGGGGGTTCTGGTCCAAAGATCACAGTGAAGTGTGTGCTGCTCTGAAGAAGGGCTTCATCGCCTGTCACCATGCGATGTGGAAAGAGCTACGTAAGTCATCAAAGTTCATTGTTATTGCTGCATTTTTTTGCTCATAATTCCTGCTGTCACAGTTTCAGCAACAAAACAGTGTCACATGATGCAAGCAGCAGCAGCAACAGCATCCTACTCAGCTGGTGTGATGATGATGTCCACAATCCCTCTGGCGACTGGCCCATCCCATTACACATGAACACAGTGAGCTGTCATCTGACCACAACACACAACCCAGCTACAATATAGAGCTCTGATGAATGGTTTCATTACAGCTTTATTTGTATAGCACATTTCAGCAACAGGGCAATTCAAAGTCCTTTACATAAACATTCAAGAGCATTGCAACAAAGTGCAAAAGAACATTAAGACATAATTAAAACAGTTCTAAAAACATTAAAGATTAGAAAATAAAAACAAGCTAAAAATAAAAGCTATAGGATAGAAGCTAAAATAGAATATAACACACAAGATTAAAAGCTCTAGTGCAGTATATAAGATCATTATCTGGTTTAATAAAAGGCAGCAGCAGCAAAACAGGAAAGTTGTAAGCTTTGATTTAAAAGAACTCAGAGTTGGAGTTGGTCCTGCGGGTTTCTGGGAGCTTGTTCCAAATATTTGGTGCATAAAAACTGAACATTGCTTCTTCTGCATGTTTAGTTCTGACTCTGGGGGACACTAAGCAGACCTGATCCAGATGACCTGAGAGGTCTGGATGGTTCATAACATAGCAGAAGATCAGAAATGTGTTTTGGCCCTAAACCATTTAGTGCTTTATAAACCAGCAGGAGTATTTTGAAATGCATTCTCTGAGAGACAGGGAGCCAGTGTAGAGACCTCAGAACTGGACTGATATGATCCACTTTCTTGGTCTTAGTGAGGACTCGGTAGTCAAGTCGACTGAAAATAAATGCATGAACTAGTTTTTCCAAATCCTGCTGAGACATCAGTCCTCTAATTATTGCTATATTCTTCAAGGCTGTCAAATTGTACATTATAAAACCCTATTTCTGTCAATTTGGTCATCAGGTTGCAGGTTGTCACCATGCAATGTGGAAAGAGCTACGTAATTCATCAAAGTTAAGCTCTTCCTCATGTTTATTGCTGCTTTTTTGCTCATAATTCCTGCTGTTGTCACAGTTTCAGCAACAAAACTGTGTCACATGATGAGGGCAGCAGCAGCAGCAGCAGAAGCAGCATCCTACTCAGCTGGTGTGATGATGATGTCCACAATTCCCTCTGGCGACTGGCCCATCCCATTACACATGAACACAGCGAGCTGTCATCTGACCACAACACACAGCTCTCAGATTGTAGCACAACCCCCTACAATCAGGGAATGAAATTAGCACCTGCCACCTGCCAAATAACAGGGTACATGTTGGCTGTGGCAGGTACAAATTGCAGGTCACCTGCCACCATGGCAGACAGGTTTTCCTTATATTAAGAAATATTATTTTTAAAAAGCAACTCTAAAGCCTAAATTAAATATAGTCATGGATTAAAGGTTACATGATATATTCCAAAATTCTACAGTCTGGTACCACTGACTCAGTGTTTACAATTTTTTAAAGCGTTCTACGTAGATTTCAGAAGTGGCAGACAAAAAACATTGAGTGGCCAGTATAGAAATGTTCAGTGACCTGCCACAGTGGCAGGTGAGGAAAAAGGTTAATTTAAGACCCTGCCTACAATATATAGCTCTGATGAATGGTGTCATCACAGCATTAGAAGTGGGTTAAGGGTTAAAAGAGAAAAAAAAAAGCATCATGCTAACCTGAAACCTGTCAGAAAACCTAAATAATTGAATTTTAGTTGTGCATTATAAAACCCTATTTCTGTCAATTTGGTCATCAGGTTCAAATCTATGTTTTTACTTTTAATGTGTTAACCCTCACAGATTGTCCCTTTTAAAAGTGCAGTATTATGTATTATTATTCAGTTTCAACATCACTGTTATTGAAAGTATTTCTCTCGTGTATTTTGTTCATCCGTCTCTCAATTTGACAGAAATACGTCTTTCCCCTCTAAAATCAAATTCTCTGAATAATACACACATATTTCTGCAGAAATGGTTTCATAAAGTCATCTACAAGAAGTATGAGTAACAACAGTAAAACACAAACCTGAGACATGACGCTCAGATCACATCAATTCACTGTGAAGTGAGTGAGAGAGAGAGAGAGAGAGAGAGAGAGAGAGAGAGAGAGAGAGAGAGAGAGAGAGAGAGAGAGAGAGAGAGAGAGAGAGAGAGAGAGGTTATCCGATACCGGATCAGATATCAGGCTGATACTGACTCAAATAGCTGGATCGGATATCGGTGACAATGTGGCCCGCTCTATTAAATTCAATTCTATGTTTATATACATTATATACTGGAATTTTAATTCCTGTTTAAGTATTGACCAAGTTGTCGCTGCATTTAAAAGGTTTATACCTGAGTTTTAATTCCTGTTCATTTTGAAGATTGTTTTACCAAGTTGCTACGATCAGTACGATCTATTATTTTGCTAATAAATAACAATACAGTAAATTTATATCTATTTGTTATGTTATGTTTTGTTTTATAATGTTAGAAAAGCAATGTTTAAGTCAAGCCTGAT
Organism: Sebastiscus tertius; assembly: GCA_916701665.1. NCBI lineage: Eukaryota > Metazoa > Chordata > Actinopteri > Perciformes > Sebastidae > Sebastiscus > Sebastiscus tertius. The sequence continues at coordinate 32,815 of CAKAOH010001623.1, forward strand.
GTTGCCTTTTACACATAAAAGAATGATCCCAGTCACTTCCACACAGTGAGGCATACAGCTTATTCATTAAACACTGGTATCGGTACTCGGTATCGGCCGACACCCAAAGCCCAGGTATCGCTATCGGGACTGAAAAAGTCGGATCGATGCATCCCTAGATAATACACACATATTTCTGCAGGAAGTGGTGCTGAATCAAGATTCAGGTTTTAGAAAGAAAGCTACGAGAAGCAGGACTTATTGTGAAAATTCATCTTGAGTAACAACTGTGAAACACAAACCTGAGATATGAAGCTCAGATCAATTCACTAACGGAGAAAGAAGTAAAGCAAACCGTGATGTTCACAGCCACAGAGCAGCACATATTAAACCTGTGATTAAATATTAAATATTAAAGTGAAATACTGGTTAAGCCTGAGCTGAAGTCTAAAAAAAAGTAGCCTAAACAGCATGAGGCTATACCCTGCAGAGGGATGTGTTTCTATGGTAACATGGGTCAAACCAATTTAATCCTGAGTTATGAAACCAAATTTCTCCCAAATAAGCCAGATTTACTCGGGGTAAGCCCGGCTTATGTGGTCATCGTGCTTTATGAAACAGCTCTCTGATCCGTTACTATCAGCGTCTATCTGATAGTATAGTGGATAGAGTTTTGCAGCTCATCAAATGAAGGAACGTTCTTTTAATTTGGCTTGTTTTCCTGGAGTCTATGTTGGCAAATTGCTTTTCTTGTATTGAACCCCTGTTGATGCGGTAAGACGCTGTGTAGAGTAAAAAACACTGAGCATACAGAGCCAAAGAATTCCCCATACATGGTTGCTCTTAAGGCCATGGGCTGTTTAGCTGCTGCAAAACTGAAGTTAAGCAGGTTTGAAGTGCACATTTTTTTCTTCAGACTTGCTTGCAGGCTGAACTACAATTTACATGTTTGTTTACATGCAAACTAACATATCTTGTGGTAGAGGCGTCCTGACCTTGGTAGTAACAATATTAACGCCTTTATGCCAGATGGAAAAGCTTCCTCACTGTATTATTCCATATGTTCATAATAATCCTCTTATGCCTCCATTGGTGTATAGTGGAAATCAGACATTAGCCCAGTAAGGTATTTCCATCTTCAGTCTACTTTCTACTTGGCTTCGATATACTCTCTTCACTAGTTGTTGCAAGTGTTACTTTTGTCTAAAATCTGAGAAAGCATATTGTTTGTAAAAACAAACCCTACTCATGCAGCATTTTAGTAGCCTGGATGTTGCAGTTTCAGTATCGTAAAGTGATGAATCACAACACTTTTTTTTATAATTAACAACATTTTGGCTTTGTTTTATTGCCCTCACTGATACTACCAACGGTGTTTCCCTTAAAAGCTTTGACCATATCACTTTTCTCCCTTACAGCGGAGTGGCCAAAGACTATTACCGGCCTACCCAGCACATCAGGCACCACCGCCAGCGTGATTGTGATCCGCGGAGTTCACATGTACGTCGCCCATGTAGGGGATTCGGCGGTGGTTGTCGGAGTGCAAGAAAACGCCTCTGATATCACGCTCCAGGCGCTGGAAATAACACAAGACCATAAACCTGAACTACCTAAAGAAAAAGAAAGGATCGAGCGATTGGGTGGCAGGTGAGTTGGTCGAACAGGACCTCCATAGAAGACATAGATTGGAGTTGTATTATAAGGGCAGGGGCTATGTCAAACAAAGCCAAATAACATCACACAGATGGTTTCTTGCACTTGTTCCTTTCAACATTGCTGTATTTCCTGTCAATCTTCTAAGCTCGCCTTTTGTATTGAAGTGTGTTCTTGTAACTGTAGTGTAATGAAGAAATCTGGGGTGAACCGTGTTGTGTGGAAGAGGCCCAGGCTGACCCATAACGGCCCCGTGAGGAGGAGCACAGTCATCGACCAGATCCCTTTCCTGGCTGTGGCCCGATCCCTCGGTAAAAAATGAGTAAAATCCATAAAATTATATTGTATATTGATATTTTTTTTGTTTAATTCTTCCTCTAAAAGTGATACTATTTTGTCATCTTTTGAAAAGGTGACCTCTGGAGCTACGATTTCTACAGCGGGGAGTTCGTGGTTTCCCCAGAGCCCGACACCACCGTGATGACCCTCGACCCCAACCGGCATCGCTACATCATCCTCGGCAGCGACGGACTGTGGAATATGATGCCGCCGAAGAACGCCGTCAACATGTGTTCTAGCCACGATAAAATGGTGGTACGTAAATTGTGTAACTAAAGGCCTTTACACACCGGGGGGGTACATAACAAATTAACGACACGAAAATGCAAAATACTACGTCTGTTTGTCTAGGGCTTTTATTGTGAAAGGTAAGAACGGAAGGAGTGGATCCGGTGTGCGATGACCTTGTCAAGGTTGAAAGGAGCAATAAAGTTTGCCATCCTGGTTCGAACTATGGAGCATCTGTTATTGTTTCATAAATATAGGTGCAGCTCAACCCGGGATTGGTTGATGCCTGAATTTGCGGTGCGAACGCTCAGAAAATCAACCTTGTTTTGAAAAGAAAGTGTCACTTTTTAGCCGCGTAACATTCACGTTCTGTGTGAAAGGTATGAAAGACAGGATGAAAGTAGTCATAGTAATTATCTTCACACTTGTTGGAGACTGGAAGCTTTAGAATTTACAGGATTATATGAACTCATTAATTTTCTTTTGCTTTTAGGGACCAAAGGGAATGTCTTGCGCCCGCCGGCTGGGATGCACAGCCTTACTGTTTTGGAAAGAGCGCATGCTCCGTGCAGACAACACAACAGTTATCGTCCTGGCGCTTCAGGAGCGCGGAGGCCCGCCCATCCCTATGCATCGAGATGAGATCGTCGTCGACATGTCTACAGGAATGGACCACGTTCCGTTTCCGGGAACAACTTATAACACATGTGCGATCCCAACGGTTAGTGCCATAACTTTGTTGCAATCCTCTTTTCATTAGGATGAACCATAGAAATCATACAGCATAATTACATATTATATATTTTCCAAATGCAGAGCCGGGGAAAGCAACTCACGACCACTCTGACAATGGAAAAATATACTGAATACTTCTGTGTTTGTCTGTTGTTTGCTGTTCACTGTGTTGTCCTTTTTTATATATTCCAGTCCATTTTTTATTGTCATTTTGTTTAATACTCTCACCAGTTAAAATCTCAAAAGTTTGTGGTCACCGGTGGCTGTTGACGTAAGGTCATACCGGCCGTTTTTAATCGGTGGACCATCAGTTTCAACAAATCACTCTTTGTTTCCGGGGCCAACAGGAGGAGCATGAGGATGACATGTTTTTTGAAGAAGATGAGATATATGGAGAAGAACATGAGGGATGGCCGTGCCTGGAGTGGTAGTGAGGTGACTGCTCAGTTATGAAAACAAATGTATCAAAGTGTCACCAAATATGCCCAGCCAATGATTTGTTTATGATCTATTAGCTGAATAGCCAGGCTTCTGTTGAAACTGGTGGCGAAAAAAAAAAATCTGCTATTTGGATATCAAAATGAGGTTGGTCCTCTCTGCTTGGGAGCACAGATTACCGTGGTATTGATATTGTACTGCTGTAAGAGAGCTGTAGATCACGTATTTCTTTAAATGCGTTGGCCAGCATTTGAAAAGAAAAGTGAAATAACCAATTCAAAAACATTAAATGACTTAAATGATGGTTACTATCAGCAGTGCCACATTAAACCTGGTTCCTACTTTAGTCAGTAGAGGGAGACAGTGAACTCAAAATGTCTTATTAAAAGGTATTTAAAACATGTTGAACAGACAGTTCACAGTGCCAACGCTAATTACAGTATACTGGATATCACACCCTTTTATAGCTGCTTGTATTCAGTTTTAAGATATACCAAGTGAGGATCTGGTAACATTGTTGATGGCTCCATGGTATTGGATTAACAAATGATATAAACCACTGGTTCCCTACCTGGGGGTCCCGACCCCCTCTAGGGGTCGCAAATGCTTTACGGGGGTCGCAAGACCTTCTTGATTTTAAGGCGTGTTTTTAAAAAAATATGTACATATATATGTATATATACCTACTTTCCATAACTCTTTTAAATAGGAGAGGGATTTTCTTTGGGAGGGGAAGATGATCATTTGATCTTTCTTATTTTCCCTCAATCATAGTTTTTTGATTGCGGTCTGTTTATTTGAGTTTTCCTATACACATATATACTATATAACATATTATTGGGCAATGACATATGATACAATACATACTGTATAAATCCTCCCAATATATAGAAATATCAGCAGGTTATAGCAGACTCATGAAGCCCAAAGACAAAAATGAAAAAAAACAATAAGAATAATTTATTTTTAAAAAATAATTGACTACTTAAGAAAAAAGAATAAAAAATAAAAGATAAAAATAAAGAGAGACAAATAACAAAAAATGGTTCGGAGTGTGGAATGATTACTAAAGATAAATGTATGGGTCATATAGGAAGAAATATGTCTCAGGAAGGCCTGTTAAACTCATTCAAATTTGGAGATGGAGCCACGTCGTGTGTGTCTGATTTTCTCTAGCTTCATGAAATTAATTGCATCAGCCCAAAAAAAAAAAAAAGTCACGCCGGTAGGCAGGCAGTGTGGAATTATCTGGTGAGAGAACACCAAGTAATAATACTTTTGAACAGACCATAATGTTTTTTTAAAAATCAATAGCTGCAAGGCGGAGAGCACTGAGAACGCTTCTACCTCCTGAATTACCCGGTGTCAGCATTCTATCAATTGAAAGTCATAGATATTCACTCTCTACATTTCTAAAACTCAACATAGAACCATCTGAAAATGTCTTAATCCAATATTGTTTGTCAAACTCTTGTTTATTTCCATGCTTTTAGTCTATGTCCATTTGTACCAGCTTCCATCTGTGTGTCTCATTTATTGATTTTAGATTGATGAATAGCATTTTTTCTTGACAAAAAAAAAAAACAGACAGAATTTGAATTAATTTAAATGTATAAATAAATGTTTATTATAATATAATGTGATAATAAATTATTATTTTTTTTAATTTGTTTTATTTCAGCGGAGTGATTCCTCCCCGTTCAAAGACAGTTCCACAGCTCTGGAGCAGGCATTTGGGCTGTACGAGGCGGCTTCCTGTGCCGCCGCACAGCTTTTACCCGACGTTGACTCCGCAAGGGCCACGCCGCCCCCCTCGGACGGTTCGGCGGATGTCTTCGAAAAGCAAGACTCGACAACCCAAATGGACTGCGCTGCTGCTGCTCCTCCGTCAAAAAGGTCTCGCCGTTCTCCGCACACACCCCCCGAACTCAGAGGTCCTCCCCGTCGGCCCGATCGGTCCTCCGGCGAAAGCTTCCCCCGGGAGACGCCTCGCAGCAATGTACAAAGTGAACAATCCCGTCAAACGAGAAGCTCCTCCGAGGAAAGCGGTATCCTACCGCAGCACCGCAACGCTGCCTTGTGCGTGTGCTGAACCTCGTCTCGTATAGAAACAGTGTTTTTTTCCCTTGAGGCCGGAAGGATAATCTGCATCGTGTCAACTTTGCTCATGTATCAGGTCTATTCCTAGATGTATACTTTTTTATACAAAGTCTTGTTTTTGTAAATAAGTGAAAAAATGAGACTGTAAATGTGTTGCTGTTTTAACCTTTTTCTTCTTGCTCTTCTTCCTGCCCCACCACCCCTCTTTAAATTTGAGTGTTCGCGAAAAAATTTAAAATTTTAGATCCATTCAATCTATTTTCATACGTATAAGTATGTATAGTATATCCAAAAGACGTATTTTGAAGAAGATGGATCACTACGATCTGAGATAAAATTATGACACATGCAAGCTTCCAGTTTAGATTTTTATCAAATGAATTCACAATTTTTACTTTTTAACATGCCGGTCTTTCCTTCATTGGGTTCAATACCTCAGACCAGTTGTTTGGAATCTTTCCCCTTAGATGAAATGTGCTACTACGCCGCTGTTGATACCGGAAATAAGTCAGATGCTGCCCAAAAGTCTCTGCACCGATCCGATACCATAATTTATTGAACCAGAAAGAAATCAACTTGTTTAACTTGGAAATCAATTCTCCTTCGCCGCTCCAAAACCTTCACTATGCTGTCGCCCTGGATGTATCATGGTTGCCACTGGCAACTACTGTTTTTAGAGCAGCGAAGAAGAACTGATGGCTGGTAGTTTGTCGTGACGATAGCAAACATAGCAACAGTGCGATGCTAGTGGAGAGTGTAAAGGTAGTCAGAGCGAGGAAAAGGTAGTAGTGTAGTAAACAGCTGTTAAATAATAATAATAACTATTTATTTTTTTATCACGCTGGTATCGGATCGCTACTCGGTATCGGCAACATCACTAACTGTTAGGGGTTTCTTTTATTGTTTAATTGGGTGCAATAGAAGCCTCTGTGCAGTGGTAATACCGTTACCGTAAGCATGCAAAATAATGGGAAAATTTGACACGCAATGGTCTGAGGTAATTATGATGAGGTTATTGATTTTTAAGTCTATATTATTTGTTTTATGGTCACCAGTGGCTAATTATGTACTGTCATGATCCCAATTGCTCCTCAGCTACTTGGTGTATGTTATGCATCGCTTGGTCTGTTCACCCAAATCAGAAAAAAAACAAAATTTCCCTGATGGTATCTATCCATGTACATATGTGTGGTTTTAGTGAATTGACCCTTTGATGGTACTTTGCTTGACTTTTTTTTTTTTTGGCATCTCCATTTATAATTTGGCCAATGGGGTATTGGTACTGTGTTGGGTGCTGATGTGAAAACCAACATCAATACCTGTGCCTCACTGGGAGGTGGCTATAGGAGTCTGCTTTGCCCTTGACTTTTGTTTCTTTCTATAACATCCAGTTCATTTTTAAGTGTCCACTAACATCACTTCTAACACCATTTCAATAGAGTGCTGTAGGAATGAGTGCGAAAACCTGGAAATGAGTTCGCAATTTAGCCCTTTTAGTTCCCTTGTTTGGAAGTCAATGGGTTTTTAGTTAGATGCCTGAAATAAGGTCTGTGGTTGACACAAGCTTAAGAGAATTAACGTTTAGTTCTACAACATAAAATACATCAACAAATATTCCAATCGTGAATTTTGAAGCTTTTATATGTCTTAAAAAAGACGGTTGCATACAAGTGGCATTCATGCGACCATGGTGTAGTTCATTTATAGCCTAATGTTACCTCTGGTGATTGCATTCCCGCTTCAGAAATCATAGAAGTAGTGTTAAATTGTGGAGATTATCTTGCTGAACAAAACTTAAAAGTATCATAAATGTTTGTTCACCACAGAGTTTATCTTCTGCAATAATCCAAAACCCAATGGGAACCCAGGGCGATGCTAACTTCCTGGTTTGGCCTACGACAAAACATCATCCCCGCAGCGCTCTATAGGCCTTTCTATTTGTTTTCATATATTGTATCCTTGTGTGTGTGGTTTGCTCCCATAACTTGTGTGTTTTAATCTGCACATAAAACACCTTATGTGCGAACGCAGGAAGGATCTGTTTCACGGTGTAAATTTTAAAAAGCTCTAACTCGTGTTAACAACATGGCAGCTCGGTCACTGTTTTTAGCTGATTTGTTTTGCCTTCCTTTTCCATAAAAGAAGTGTCATGGTTGCCTTAGCACAAATGAGTCAGAGGTGCTTTTCACAGGTTTTGATATTTGGGATTTATCATGCAACCTGCAGTCATTGCCATTTTACCACCCACACTACAGCATACTAAACCTGCTCCTATAAACCTGGTTAATGTTTATTTTTTTTTCCAGAGCAGTTTGTTAGTTTTGTACAGTACGTCAATATGCAATAGAAGTTTGTACAGTACATTATTATGCAAAGTTATTGGGTTTTTTTCAGGAGTCTGGCATGCTCGGATCTACTCTGTATGTTGTGTAAAGTGTCCAGAGGTCATGAATGTTAATGGGCATGTGGTTTTGTTTTTTGACAATGACAATACTTACTGGGTCTGACTTCACATCCACTACAACCTGCACATTTTCAGGACTAACTGTATAAGCTACGTGCGTTGAAAGTGACTGGATATACAGTGTCTGTGTGTTGTAATAAAGTTCTCATTTTCCAATCGGTGCCGTTATGTCTGTTGTTGCGGTGTTGTTCAAACGACAATATCTATAGCCCCGTGTGTGTGTGCAGCTGTTATCATGACTATATTTAATGACGTTAGCATGTTTCTGTTTCGTAAAAGTAAACCAACTTTGTTAATAAAACCGTGTCTATATTGCCTTCAGCTACTGTGTAGCTTGAATATAAGGGGGAATACTTATGCTCATGTTTGTAAAGAGTGCACTGGCATTTTGTTCCAGTAGATGGCAGTGATGTAAAAGGATTAAACAGTTGCATCTTTACAGTAGTCTCTTCAATATCTTATTACACACCTTTCTTTTTTTCTTTTTTTTTAATCAGAAAATCTGATATCTACAATTCAAATTCCACAGGTATCAGTAACATACATAACATATAACATCTTGACGTATGTTAAAAATGACTTGTAAACCAACACAGAAGAGAATATTAACACATGCTCATAAAAAATGGAAAGTTCACATCTACAGTTTCATGACAAAGGAGCAAGCTCCAGAACAAGCGAGTAAGCAGACCTTGAGTTGAGTTTTGCAAATGATTTGCACTCCCTGTATTTCCATTTTTTAAAGAAGACATGCAGCCAAAGATTAAGAAGTTGCTGGCAAATGGAAAGCATAAATCACTCCTATGAATGTGACTAGACTGTTTGAATATAAGCCACTTAAAGGTCCAGTGTGTAGGATCTGGCGGTATCTATAGCGGTGAGTTGAGCAGATTGCAACCAAATGAAGCCTCTCCCATGTGCTAAGTGTGTTAGAGAGCTACGGTGGCTGATGCGAAAACGCAAAATGGCCCTATCTCGAGTCATTTGGAGCAGAACTAGTGTGTGTGTGTGTACTTGGGAAGTGAGTGGTGAAGCAAGAGAGAGAGCAGTGGCGACAGGAGCGAGTACAACTTAAGAGTGTTTGGTCTGTCCGTTCTGGGCTACTGTAGAAACATGACAGTGGCGGACTCCGTGGAGAAGACCCGCTCACTATGTAGATATAAACGGCTCATTCTAAGGTAACGAAAACACAACGATTCTTATCATCATGTGATTATACACTAAACAAAACATACTTATTCATTAATATATTATTCCATTTCTGCCTATAGATCCCCCTAATTGTTACACACTGGTCCTTTAAATAGGAAAAATGGTTTGCCATATTTGATTTATGCTGAATATTAGTATATGGATGGCAGTTTTGCCAACAATAATTGATCTTCATTGATTTACCACCCCCCCCACAAGTGAGCATAAGCAGCTCCTGGGACACTCCAATGTCTGCTTTAAGCTTTACTCAATGGTGGCGTCATTATTGTATACTATAGATTGAAAAAAATGACCAGCCTTTCCATCCCCGCAGTATTGTGGGCTTGAAAGCCAGACTCACATAATGGTAAATGAAAAACATCGCTGGTCATTTTTTCTTGTGATATCTTGTCCCTTTGCCATATACTGTACTTTAGGAACACATTTCCTGTCCTTACCCAGGGTCTGTTTCTGAGACATTACAGACATCAGATCCATGATTGTGTCTTGACTTGAATATTTCATTGACTGTCAGCCCAGCATCTGCTGACCTGCCAAACATGCAACATTCCCCTCTTACTGCAGACAGTCTGTCACTGTACATCAGCCAGTGGAGCGTATCATTGTCCACCACCTCTCCCTCTACTCCCCCTCCTCGTATTTCCTACAAATAAGCATCAACACAGCAAACCAGGGGGGGACACAGAGAGCAAATACATACACTCCATTCTTTACAATGCCAACCAACACATTCTCATCCCAACTCATCACATACTGCCGCATCAAAACCATTATAGTTACCCTTGGTGTCACTTTAGGTTTAGGCAACAAAACCACTTAGTTGAGTTTAGGAAAGAACTACATGGTTGGGCTTAAAACTACTACATTTGAACAGTAAAAATGACACTGAACGTTGTGAACACGGGACACGAACAAACAGCTGACTGTAATGAGAAACTGAAACTTAACACATGGGAACACACGGGACACGAACAGGGGTCTCCTGGATGAAAGCCTTGTGTTGTGTCTGAATACTCAACAATTTCAGCTTATTGTTAAATGTGTTGAATTCGAAAGTCAGAGCATTAATGTAGCAGCAAACAACTATTTGCTATGTAAAGATATAGTTGAGTAACGGCGTCCTGAACAGAGAATGCAGTTACACTCAACACACAGCACTGGACAGACAAAAACCCACCGCACATAGTGTTGTTTCAATATTTTTTTCAATTACTAATAGGGCTGTCAAAGTTAACAAGATAATAACGCGATAACACAAATTCATTTTAACGGCACAAATTTTTTGCAACGCATTAATGCAACTTGTGATTTTTAGGTTGTAGCGGGCTCAGTTTTAAGAAAAGAGAAAACTTAAGGAATCCATTGGTACCAACCATGTCATACTAGTTTGTTGCGAAGGAGGCTAATTAACGTTCCAAACTTATGTGAAATTTTGGGGGTCCCTTGACCTCTGACCTCAAGATATGTTTTTTATGTTAAATGCAGTACCTGTGAGACCTGTGCAGTTCCTGGACAATATTTTGTCATTGTTTTGTGTTGTTAATTGATTTCCAGTCATAAATATATACATACATTTGCATAAAGCAAGCATATTTGCCCACTCCTATGCTGATAAGAGTATTAAATACTTGACAAATCCTTTTATCTGCAGTTTGAACAGATAAAAAAATTTGCAATTCATTTGCGATTAATAGCAATTAACTATGGACAATCATGTGATTAATCGCAAATAAATATACTAATCGATTAACAGCCCTATTTACTATATTTCAATGTGCAGTAGATCTGTTATAGAATCTGCTATGCGTTGAAGAAACAAGATGTAATATAGATGTCATTCCCTTTCATCCTCTTATCACCCAAACCATGTTTACTGGGACAGTCAAGCAGATACAGACAGATTTAAGGAAAAACCTGAGTAAATAAGTGTAGAAACATGATGCATTCCATACAGGGAATGATGGCTCACAGACCTGAAACTCAAGCTGTGTTGGCAGTTTGTGGTAGACCAGACTTACTCGCCTCAAATTTGTCACCCACCTGTTCTGACTGCTACCCTCGCACTTTCTTTCTGTATTTGTAGCTTCATACCTTGCATCGGTGGCCTATGAAATTTTCATTATTAAATTAAACCGCTGTTCTTCTCTTAGTACGGACAGGAGCATCGAGAGCCGTGAGAGGAAGAGTGTCACAGCCTGCCTTACTTGTTTCTTTCCATGTCTCCTGTCTCCTTGTGACAGTATCGGTAGTGTTTCAGCAGGCCTTTAATGGCTTGCCCTCTGCCACTCTTGGGAGGCTCCAGAGTAAGTGCTATGAGGAGAAAGACTTCTCCAGATGATGGGAGGTGACGTGCCCTCCTTTTCTCCTCCCCCCCCCGCCCCTTGCTCTGACTCAAAGACAGCAGGCAGGATCGTGATCAAATACTGCTTTCGTCATAAAAATGATTCTTTGTATGTTTCGCTCACACAAGATAGGACTCGGACTTTCCCCAACTCACAATCCTTCTTTCATTATTATCTTATTTATGTCATGTTGTAATCAAACTCTGCCTTTCTGGTTCTGCTTTGTGGCACCACTGATGTGGTTTACATGCATCTTGTGATGAATCAGAATGTTTCTAGTTATGCTCATTACACTAGCTGATATTGATGACGGTTCCTGAATAGGGGGGCTTGTTACAACACAATGGCTTCCCTTTGTGGTAGGTCATGAGGTCTGGCACCACGTCGACGCCTCCCAAACTGGATGGTGTGTGTTGTTGACCAGGATCACATGGAACCTTCCCGACAGCACTTCAGACAAGAGTCACTCATTTAGACGGATTGCACCCTCACCCCCGATACAGTCATCATCACCGTTCCTTTCTGCTCCATCACGGTCCAGCGCCTCCATCGGCAACCTCTTTCTCTATCTCAGTCCACTCACTTATTCACTCTCTTGCTCATAGACAAAAACTCACAGGGACACTCAACCAAAACGCCTGCAGCTCAAAGTCACTCTTTTCTGCCCATTGCAGCACATGTGCACAGAGTGAACGTAATCTGAGAAAGTGTCATGGAATGAACTTAATGTCCACCTTATGTCCAACAAAAACGACCGTAACGTTATATTTGATGTTACATGGTCATTTTTTGTTTTGTTATTTTTTAACAGCATTTCTCCTAAGTCATATTCACTTCTCAGCACTCATTTCACACTTTTCTGCAACTTAATATCTTGGCACCCCATTCAACTGTTATCAGGCCATTAAATAGGCATTATCAGTCGCTATAAGCCCCATACATATGGGTCATTAGGGGCCTACTACGCCTACTATGTTGTAAAACTGAAAGAAACACATATAAAATGTTGTAAAATTGAATGAAACGTCATGTTTTGAACACAAACAAAAAGGCTTCTTTCGATTCAGGCAATAAAACTATGACTTATTTAGGTTTAGGCAAAACAAACAAACGTTAAATTTAGGGAAAAACATCATGTTTTTGCGTTAAAATAACTACGAACACAAAGACGCCTGACTTCCGCTCCATCACTAGAGGTCGCTGCTGTGTTCTTTTATACCTTCTTTTGGTGATCTACCATGTGAATAGATGATAAAACCTACTAGTGGGTGTAGTAGGCCCTTATTGACGCACATCTATGGGGCTTATAGCGACTGATAGTGTCTATTTAATAGCCTGACAACAGTCTAGTCGGCTGTCATACCAGCAGAATAGAGTTTGTTGATGCCTCTGGCTCGGCAACAGGGATGCATGTTTTATCCATAGGTTTAAGAATCGTCCACTTATTCCCACTAAGCCACTCCACTGGCTGCGGATCAATCTTGTTAAAAAATGCCAATGAGCCCTGCTGTACACTGTGGTGTTAAATTGTAAAGGAAAATGAAGGAAATGTTTTGTTTTTTCCTTTGTGCAGTGTGTTAGATTGGTGAGTATTAACTCTACAATTAAAACATTCTACTAAATGCATCCTTCTGTAAAGCTCAACACGGACTGATATTTGATGCTTTACTACTTCGCAGGCAACTGATGTCAAAAGCGGATGGATCACTGTTCTTAAACGAGCAGGCTGATCTCATACACCGTGCATAGCTGTACCTACAAAAAAGTAATGCACTGTAATTCGTATACATCCCACAAAATCAATTCCTATTTAATCCACGTAATCGTGAACCAGGAATTATAAAGAGGAAGGAGATGGGTAGGTGAAAAAAAAGAAAGAAGAAATTTCGCCCAGGAGACCAGTGTTTGTGAGAAATCATACAAACCATTGTATGAGGATACATTGCTGTTCTCATAGTAGTTTTACTTTGAAAAGACTGGAGTGGAAATTAAGATGTGCCTCAACTGTTGCTGCACATTCGTAGGAAAACGCACAAAAACGAGGAATAACTTTTTGTAAGAAATCATATGAATCATTGTATGAGGATACATTGCTGTTCTCATAGTAGTTTTATTTTGAAAAGACTGGAGTGGAAATTGAGATGTGCCTCACGTGTTGCTGCACATTCGTAGGACAATGCACAAAAAACGAGGAATAACTTTTCGTAAAAAATCATATGAATCGTATGAGGATACATTGCTGTTCTCATAGTAGTTTTATTTTGAAAAGACTAGAGTGGAAATTGAGATGTGCCTCACGTGTTGCCGCACATTCGTAGGAAAACGCACAAAAATGAGGAAAACTTTTCGTAAAAAAATCAGATTAACCGTTGTATGAGGATACATTGCTGTTCTCATAGTAGTTTTATTTTGAAAAGACTGGAGTGGAAATTGAGATGTGCCTCTTGTGTTGCTGGACATTCATAGGAAAACACATGAAAAATGAAGAATAACTTTTCAAAAGATACGAACTGTTGTATGACGATACGTTGAAATGAGACACCCAAAAAGCACGATGAAGCTCAAAAAGCACAAGTGGCTAATTCGCTTTCCTCTGGCTCTCTAGGCACACAGGTTTTCCAGGAACAAGTAGACTGTTAGAGAAGGTTTGTCCTCTGATCATTAAATCCATTTAATTCGGAGTCAGGGGTCAACATGCTCGGGTGCCACGGTAGCCTACTACAACTAATGCTGCCATCACATTACAGCCAGATGGGATTTGGCTGAAATGAAAGTGAATAGTGGGTACTACGACATCTGTGAAATGGTCAATTTTAAATAAGAAATGTTACATCAAATAAGTTAAATTTATTACATTTGACAATTTCACCTGCAATGCCTCTATATAGTAATGACTTATGTCAAACTAAACTGCCACTCTGGACTTTCTCACACTGGACATTTTGACTGCAGCAAGACACGGCAGAAACGCCTTTGCATCTTACACCATTCTAATTGCTGTGACAATGAGCGTTTGGTTATAGAGCGACAGATGTGACCCGCCATTGTATGCTGTCATTTTGGAGCTGGATTTAGAGGTTTGTTGAGGTTAAGATTCTTAGCTCCCTTTAAGTCCTGTGGCTGTTTCCCTGAAAAAATCTGTTTCACCTCACACACATAAGCGGAAGGTTTAAGGCAGATTGGAATGATGTAAGGATAGTGTTAGTAATCTATCAATTGGTGTCGAGCGAACACGTGATTACACAAATATTGCCCGTTTTTGTTATTGGTGAATTGAGGCAAGAACCGGGATGATCCATTAAAGTTTAGTATAAGTGGGAATATATATATATATATATATATATATATATATATATATAAATATATATATATATATATATATATAT
>CAKAOH010001624.1:0-10012 GCA_916701665.1 Sebastiscus tertius
TATCCTGATGGGCTTGGGGCTGAGTGCCACAGACAGAATGTAGACTGTTGCCAATAAGGAAAATATAGAATAACAGCAGCATTATTCTTTATGTATGGCATTTGAGTTTTAATGAGATGGGAAAAGCCGTGCATCAAAGGCCTCTGGTCCGATACATCGTGTGTGACACCCTGATGGGTTTAATTTGTTTAGGTCAGACAAGTGCATATGGGCAATTTTGGCACACAATCTACATGCAACTCGAGTGGCTTTCAAGCCTTACCGCAATGTCAGAGGCATTGTTTAGACTGTAATGTGGCAAGACAAACACATGGTGTTTATATGTGTAATGGGGTAAAACACATGCTGGAATGCAGCAGAAATGCGAGTGTGGTCGGTGGAAATGAATATCACCCCCTGCGCTGCGGGGGGATTATGGAGTGTGACAGATAAAAAACAAAACTTCCCCCGGGGGTGAACAGGCAAGAGAGTATTTATGACACAACTAAAAGAAACTACTTTGTAATCAAATCTAATTTAAACCGTTTCGAGCGTTCATGGGACCCGACAAAAGCTGACAGCGGGGAAATTGTTTCCATGTTGAGGAACAACAATTCCACTTTTGAGCAATTATTGTCTTTGAAGCATCTTGAACCTTCTTGAGAGCAGATGAACAATGCCACGAGGCACATAAACGTCTTCGGGAATTATTCCTTTTTTTTCTTTTTTTTTTTTTACGTAAGCAGGATTTATGTTTTTGGTGTGGAAATGCAGATTTTGGATGTTGTAAACATGTTGCAGATGTTGAGGGAAATGGCTACACGGCATCACCAGAAATGGAATACCATGAGCAACTAACAAAGCCGGGAAGGAACAAATTACAAAACCTGCTGTCCTCATTATGATTCATCTATAACACATTTAGACAAGCAGGTTAAATCTGTATGTCAGTTACATTTTTCATGATTATCTAAAGGGAGTTATGAATGCACATGTGCAATCCAAACCCAAAAAAACATTTAGATTATGCAGTACAAGTTCCTAAAAAATGAAATGATCACCTGTAGTGATTAATAGGAATGAAACAATGCAGACTGCTGGCTTTAAATTGAATATGCATGCAGTGTTTTGCTATTTTTTCCACTTTTTGCAACCCTTTTACGTCTCACTCTTTGTTGTCAAACTGTCTTTACTCAGTTTAACCTGCAGAGGGAGACAAAGCACCAGAAAAGGTTCTAGTTCAGCTCAGTCTTCTTTGGTTTTGCACCAGCGTTTTGTCTTTCATGGCATTAGAATAGGAGCTTTTATACACTTTACCAGAACTAGACACTATAACATTACATTATCAATTCGCTAACAAAGGTTTCATCATCATATTGCGTTATCATTTTATATTAAATGAATAATGCATATTCAGTGAGACGTGTAAAACCAGAGAAAATTCCTCTTTCTGATTTCTTCTCTTATTTCTGATTGTGTATAAATGTTTCGTGTTGATGGTGTTGAGGTTGACTTTGACATTACCGCCCCGTGTCTCAGCATTTCAGTGGCACAAAGTGTATGAAGTGAGTAATGTTGAGATCCTCAAGGGGGCTCTTTACTCCTGTGTTTCAAAGTACAGGAGGCGAAGCTGTACAGCAGTCTGTAGTTCCCCACCACCAGCCAGTCAGAGGTTCCACCATCTTGGTTCCTAACGTCCAAGAATTCAAAATTTAACCGTCACGTTTGTTCATATAAACACAGGACACGTACGTTATTTTTTTTTAGAATGTCTACGCTTTTAATGAACCTGAAATCAAAGATAATTGTATATAATTCTCTGGTTTTTACAGGGTAGTACTGTATGTACTGTTGTCATTTTGCAACATGCTGATTCTTAAAAAATAATGCTAATATAAGTAAGAATTACTTAAGTAATAATTCAGTCATGCTTGTAAAAATAAATTCAAATTTTGCATAATTTTTATAAGTTTTGTTTGAAGAGTGTGTAATCCTGGGATCAAATCCCATCAGCTGCTTGTGAAGCCACCACACATCCTCCTGCTTTCTCCTGCAAATTACTACAATTTTCTTAGCTGTGGTTATTTTTTTATTTTAATATGCTTTTTATTTTTGCAAACTTGCAATCGCAAGTCAAAAAAAATGTGTTGGAAACAGGTCAGGGTCTGCTATTTCACTCCCTTTGAATCCTGCTAGATGAAGAGAAAATTTTTCTGAAGGAAACTTGTACTATAATTTGTATTTGTTCGTTTACATCACCGAGGATAGTTGTTCCACTGCAGCTGGTTTGATCCGGCGCGACTCGATTTGATCTGTTAGTAATTTGCATGTGAAGAATTATTGCGCTGGGGCTGTGGGAATCAAACATGTGTTACACTTCTGTAAGTTCCTATTCCCTTTGAAAATACTCGGCCCTTAATGGGTCGGGCCTTGCTGTCGGAACACACTAAACATCGCTCCCACTCTCTTTCTCTTCCTCTCTCGCACTCACGCACAAATTGATATAACCACAAGCTCTTAACTCTTTTAGCAGGCTCTAATAGCTCGAATCAGAGAAAGCCGAGGAGAAAAAACAACAACTTTCGTTAAGAGTCGCGTCGTGTTAGCGCTGACCTTGCTTATTGAGTTTGCTCACAATCTCACGGGTCAAGGCTGGGGTCAGGCCCACGGATCATTTAGTTTAATGGCTGTTTCCTGCCTGCTCAAACGTACGCGCCACATTGTAGGAAACGGCAAGATGCAACCGCGTTACGGGACGTAATGCAGCAGGGAAAAGGGTAGAATGAAAGAAAGATACAGTATAGAGAGAGGGGAGAGAGAGAAAGGAGGACAGAAAGACAGGGAGAGAAAGATCAAGAGCAAGAAACCGAGAGCCAGAAGGAAAGAAAGACGTGGTGACAAAGGCAGAGGCAGAGAGCTCTACTAATTTTGTGGCCTGTCTGTGTCACCAGCACCCTGTTGGGACGACAGATGTGCAGATGATGTCATGTAGAAAGGGGATAGGGCGGGAGGGTGGAGCGATCGGAGCGCGGGAGGACAGTGGACAGGCGGAGCCTCCATCTGAGAGAGAGGGAAGGGGGGAGAGAGAGAGGGAGAGAGAGGGAGCACAGGACTGTGGCAATCCTTCATAGCTCTGCAGTCACGCACTTAGGCCTATTCAGTTTTCCTAAGATGTGACCCAGGATAGTTTAGAAAAGTGCGAGTGCTTTCCAAAAAAGAGCTCCTTGTTAGCTTGAAGTGTTTGCATGAATGCGAACCATACCGATCGAGAAAAAACATTTGCCGTGCCGTCGTCGTTTTGCAACGAATGTGCTGAACCGGTGGTTTTTATAGTTGCAGGACGTCTCTCACAAAGCGCAGCCTCTCCAAACCACACAGGCCATCGGAGCTATAATTTACTTAGTGCAGTCATTGCTGAAGTTTACCCTCCCATCCCCTGACCGGCCACAGCATAAGAACCCAATTGTTCTCGCGGTCTGCAGTGACAATGGCTGTTTGTGGTCATCCGGAGGAAAAAGAAAGTGAGAAAGAGAAAAAGGGGATTGAAGAGAGGGAGAAAGCGGAGCCATGCGATCCAGTAATTTGTACCGTTCACTGCTAAAGATACAGTCAGGGTCAAGCTCAGAGTGGGGGGTCAGGGTGACCGCTGGGATCGCCTCAAGGACACCATTTTCCCAACAGCATCCTGTGCTTTAACCCATCCAGCCCTCGAGCAGTTCCAACTTTAGCTTCGCTTGCATTTCAAGCTTTCCCAGCCTCCTCTCTGCCCCCCACCTGCGCCCTTTCAGGCCAATTGTGCTGGCATAGGCAGAGGGAGAAATTGAATGAATTAGGCAGTCGGATGTTGCCTAATGGCCGCGCTGCACAAATGCAGCCATTCCTGGCATTGTTGTGTGTTTGAGTGAGACTGAGAGGGATTGTGCTTTTGGGTCCAGCGCAGGAAAAGCAGCTAATAAGTGAGGCAACCTGTGGGAATCAACCCAAACCATAAGAGGACTGAGGCACTTTTTTCCCCCCTTCTGTGTTCGTGTTAACTTTTTGTGGAGCTTGTTTTTTATTGTAATGTGTAATGAAAGAGTCAAGTCACTGATTCATTGATTTGCTCGTGGTTGAGCAGGTGGAAGCTGAAGCAACCCAAAAACGATGAATAATGGGAAAAATGTAGCACCTCCTTGTTTTAAAATAACCACGAGGAAAAAAAATGTCATCACTTCATAAAATCCAGCATAAACTCCTGAAGTGTGGCCCCGGCCCGTATCACCGGCCGCACACACATAATGTGAACACAATGCAGCTTTTCAAGCAGATAAGACACCGATAAGTGCGCAGGCCTAGAGTTACAGACGGCAGCTGCAGCCCACTGTTGTCCCTCTCTCTCTCTCACGGGGGAAATGCTTCTGACCTGAGCTTGAGGACACCCTCGGCCCTCTGGGTAATCATTGACCCGTTACCTGTGGCAACCCAGCCACAACATACTGTACAGCCGCGGCACTGCTGATAATGATGCGATAACGCAGGTGCAGGGACACATTCAGGCATGCATGTGTGCTCGCACAAAAGATGAAATTAGATATAAGTTTACAGTGAACACGTGCTGTTCTCAGTGGGCACCCGGGAGAAGCTATTATCCTTCACTCATTTTCATTATTTCACTAAGCGGGGCGTTATTGTAAAAACATGCATGCTCAGCCAAGTGGTACTAACAAAACTTTAATAAAAAATATTGAGTGCACACCCGTCACAGAGGAGGAAAAGAAGCTATTAGGGGATGCAGCTATTTGACCTTTTCTCTCCTGATACTTCAGCTTAACATATCTGCTGCTTAGTGCCAGAATTAAAATCTCTATGTGGACATCATCATTATGATGGTCAGATTTCTCTGGCTCTGTGACATTGTCAAAGAAACTGTATTTAATGGGGCTCGGTCATGTCACGGATCGGGCACGATACCAATCTGGTGTATCGGATCACTGCACCCCTAGGTGATGTACCTTATAGTATATTCTGTGTTTGGTGCACATGCAGCAGCCACATTTAGCTGCTCTAAAGTTTATTGAACTTCAGAATACTTCTCAAGAATCAGCTGAAGAAGTAAGTTAAGATGGTGAAGGGGAAAAGGTCACGATCAGCTCTCCAGGTCTGAGTGTTTTCGTGGTGCGAGGTGGGGCGTGGCACTGCACTGCAGCACATTAGAGGGGAACAAGCCGGGGTACCGTCCAACGAGAGGAGGGCGGTGAGGGCGGTGGGGGGTGGGAGGGAGACAGCAGTTTGGCCCTCCACAAAGACTCCTCCCACTTTTTTTTTTTTTTCCCCACCTCCCCTCTCCCTCTCCTCCTCTTCCTCGTCCTTGGAACTTGCTCCTTCCTCCTCTCCTCTCCTCTCCTCTCTCGAGCTGCCGTACTTCGGGGTGCTCCATGCAGAATGGTCTGTGTCTGAGAGCAGTGGCCTGAAATAAAACTAAGAGGGGCCTTGGTCGGCGGAGAATGCTAGCTTTGTCTCAGCTGCCATCCACACTGTCTGGAGACGTGGTAGGGAACTCAGAGAGAGTGTCTGATTGCAAATTAGGAGAGCCAAATGGATCGCCCCGGCCACCTCCACAACATTCAACCCCCTCCTCTCCTCTCCTCTCCTCTCCTCTCCTCTCCTCTCCTCTCCTCTCCTCGCCTCCTCAGACGTGTCTCTGATTGAAATTATGGAAAATTAAAGAAGGTTAATGGTTGAGTCAATACTTTTCCTTCGTCAATACTTTATTCTTAATTGGTGTGATTGAGAGTACAAATAGAATAAAATGAAAGATTGATGAGGATAGAGTGCTGAAGTCCATTTAGGTGTAATGTTTTGGATGATAAGTGCTTACAGTATGTCCATTAGCAGTAACAAACATCTCTTAATATCATACTTGAAGTGATACATATGCAATATTTAGATTATTCCAGTGTATTATAAGTTTGATAACTGCTGCTCAGGAATGTCTCACTGGGGATATTAACTTTGTAAGGACCACTTGAGCAACGAGGAACTATGCAAAATGATCTCTTCCTTGTTATCTCTTCTTTGGCATATTCATTTACACCTTAAAATAAAACAAGAAATATATTCAATGCACAAAATCAGTTAGATTCAAACAACCTTCCATGTTTTGTTTTGTAAAACAAAAATTAAAAATTATATATATATATATAAAATAATATTTATTGATCAAATCTATACATTTTAAGGCTTGCCAAAGTGTTACATCAGCATGTATCTGTATGTTCCATAATGTGTGATATATCATTTAAATTATAATACAATCAAAACATATGGACCATCAGACATACCAATTTATGTTATTTTATATTGATATGCATGTTTCTATTATTATTTGCACGCTAGGTATTGTTATGTATATGCACAATATACCATGAATCAATTTATCTTTAATTGCTCTGGAACTATATCTGTATATGTATACATATTTATTTATTTCAACATGAACTAATAAAAAGTTGTTCACAAAAAAAATAACATATGGACCATTAGAAGCTCTAATAACAGGCTTATATGTATATGTCTGTGTTTGGAACAAATACAGACAGCTGCATAAAAAATAACTTTAGTTTCTGATAAAACATTCAAAATAAAGTAATTATTAACTATGATGTATGTTAGAGAGAAAAAAAACTTTATGTTTTTATAAATACTTATTTTTCTATATAAAAAATGTTGACAAATAATACTCTAATTAATTACATACCAATAATAATGTCACTCTTATTTTGAAGCATTTGTTTAGAATCGGCAAAAAAGGAATAATAAAAGTGTGTGTGCACACATCTTTCATTTCTAAAGCAGCGTTTCTACATGTGGACCACCCAGTTTTTAATACTTGTTATAACTCAGCTTTATTTGACTTTTAAACAATGAAAAAAAATAATGTATGTGTTTGTTTGTGTTGAGTCACATCAGGTGAATCTCCATTAGTATGAACTTGTGTCACCTTCTAATCCCTGTAAGCTATAGCCTACATGCTCAGCCCATATGTAGGAACACACACACACACACAAACAAACACAAACACACACACACACACACCTAATCCTATAGTATCTTACTGTGCTGATGGATATAGGCGTGCTGTACACAGAGTTCGGTCACTGAGTGCAACTGTAATATCACTTGTGGATACAGATTTAGCATAACTCAATACACCGGCCTCTGTTGTGCAGGTTCACACTGGGACTGACTGCTGCTTACACTCGGGTGCAAAAAAATAAAATCAAACAACACACTAACAGTGATTTAAACATGAATAATGCTTTTTTTTTTTTTTAAGTAGGCCACATTATTAATTTTGAGTAAAGTATTTCTGTTTCGTTCACAGATTATAATCACAAATCACAACATATGTTTTTATTTTGTTGATGTAAAACATTTTCTTCAAATCATTTTCATTTAAGGGACAATTCATTTTAATGAATTGAACTAAAATTCACAATGAAGGGATTTTAGTTGTAGTAATTTGTTAATTTAATAATTGTCTTGTTACATCACAGTGAAGGAGTGTGTTCTTAATATTTCAGGGAGTCCATATTAAAAGTTTATCCATGCCTTTAATTATCTCCATCATAAGGCTAAATCTAAAAACTGATTTAATTTCTGTCTGTGCATTTTGAAGTGACTCTGCATGTGTCTATATCCTCCTCAGAATGCATGCAGTGTAACATTTTATTTTCTCTCTCTGTCTCTATATTTTTGTTTGATGCCTTTATTCTGCTGAAAATCTCTCTCTCTGTCTGTATTGTTTGTAATGCATGTTTTGAAAAGTAAAAGCATTTTTAGTGAAAAATATAAATAATTTGCAGATGGAGAATAATCTGCTCCAATATATTCTAATATCCCCATTCCCTTACAGATGAACTCAAAGTGTGTGCATTATTAAATACTGCTGGTGTCTATCCTCCTCAGTGTGCATGGAGTGTATTATTATTATATTATCTCTCTTTATCACTCATTGTTTGATTTCTCTATTCTGCTGGAAAAAAATAAATATATATCTATGTCTATATGTGTTTTCATAAGTAAATATTTTTAGAGAGCAAACACACATAAAAAAATATGAAGAATATGCAGATGGAGAATAATCTGCTCTAATATACTCTACTAATATCCTCATTCCCTTACAGATGAACTCAAAGTGTGTGCATTATTAAATACTGCTGGTGTCTATCCTCCTCAGTGTGCATGGAGTGTATTATTATTATATTATCTCTCTTTATCACTCATTGTTTGATTTCTCTATTCTGCTGGAAAAAAATAAATATATATCTATGTCTATATGTGTTTTCATAAGTAAATATTTTTAGAGAGCAAACACACATAAAAAAATATGAAGAATATGCAGATGGAGAATAATCTGCTCTAATATACTCTACTAATATCCTCATTCCCTTACAGATGAACTCAAAGTGTGTGCATTATTAAATACTGCTGGTGTCTATCCTCCTCAGTGTGCATGGAGTGTATTATTATTATATTATCTCTCTTTATCACTCATTGTTTGATTTCTCTATTCTGCTGGAAAAAAATAAATATATATCTATGTCTATATGTGTTTTCATAAGTAAATATTTTTAGAGAGCAAACACACATAAAAAAATATGAAGAATATGCAGATGGAGAATAATCTGCTCTACTAATATCCTCATTCCCTTACAGACAAACTCACAATTAGTTTTTCAAACAAATAAAATATTGCCAAGTTCAAGTCCATGGTGTATTATCATCTACTTAAATTAAGACTCATATAAAGCAGCATTAGATATTTTAAATGTTTTTTATATATATATATATATATTTTAATAACTCTTTTAATAACAGATTGGTCCTTTAACATCTTCCTCCTGCTTCATCCCCTCAGCTGATGAATCAATAAAGTGTATGTGAAGCAGATAACAGGTCCGGACTTGTCTCCAGGTCACTGAGGTGTCTCACTGGAGAACTAGACCTCCAGTAACTAACAGAGGAGGACACAACTGAGTCGAGCTCATTAACGGAGGAGAACAGGTGACAAATGATGCTTTTAATCACCTATGAATGGGTTTTGCTAACTAGCAGAAAAATAAAATAATTATCTGTGAGCTAGTTAAACCTGTAGCAGGAGAGATGAGTTTAACTAGCTTGAATGTGTGTTTTGCTGTTAGCAGGGCTCTTTTAGCATTGTTGGAGGCTGATACAGACACTTTTAAGGTATTATAAGTATTACTTTGTTATTGTTAATTTTATTTAGCTTGTTTCAAATATATATTTTATGTATATTTTATATGAATGAGACTTTATAGCTAAAAAGCAGGTGGCACATGTGCTGTTAAACATGTAACTGTTATCTAGGTGGGGGCTGATACAAACACCATTTTGTTACTAAAATAATACAAAATGGAGTTTAAGCTAAAATTGTGACTTTCCAGTGACCTTGAATTACTTTATTTGATTTTTAATGTCATAAAACAGCAGT
This sequence comes from Sebastiscus tertius, assembly GCA_916701665.1. Classification (NCBI taxonomy): domain Eukaryota; kingdom Metazoa; phylum Chordata; class Actinopteri; order Perciformes; family Sebastidae; genus Sebastiscus; species Sebastiscus tertius. The sequence goes on from CAKAOH010001624.1 coordinate 9,473, forward strand.
ATATTATTTCTTTAATAGTCTTAATATGATAATGAAGTGTAGTTTATAATTTAGTAGTAGTTTTTGTTATTTTCAGACACAATGTGAGTGTGTTGTTCATGAGGCTCTGACCTCTTCAGGTAAATTCACTAAAGCAAATAGTGCCGTTTAGCTCCGCGGAGGGGTCAGGAGGAGGAGAGGAGGAGGAGGTGAGGCAGCTCTTAATAATCATCTCTACACAGCCTGGTTTAACAGATACTTCAATAGTGATGTGCGTTTTCTTTTACCCCCTTTAGGAGACATTAAATAATCAGCCGGCTGCTGCTGCTGCTGCTGCCGCCCCACACACACAGCCAGCCTGGTCGCCTGGTTGGCTGGTTGTGTAACGCGGCTTCACCTCAGCTGAACTTGACGCATCTGGTTGATCGGCGGCGGCGGAGGACGCGCGGCGCGGTGCGGCGCGGCACGGCGAAGTCTGCAGCCTGCGTGTCCCCGCTGAACCGAGCTGGATGTCTGCGGAGAGACACACAGAGAAGGGGGGGTGGGGGGGGGGGGGCCCCA
>CAKAOH010001624.1:17604-41158 GCA_916701665.1 Sebastiscus tertius
ATATATATATATATATATATATATATATATATATATATATATATATATATATATATAAACATAAAAAAGAAAAGAAAAAAAGGTGCTGCCCGTTTTAATAGTGCAGTGTCAAGAGGTAATTTCATATATACATACAACCAACCTCATATATAGATACATATACATATGTACATATATCTATATCTACATTCATATACATATCCGCTTCGGCACATTTGCTTACACAATTATCTATTCCATTATACAGCCAAAAAAAGGGACATATTTACATCCCTTTAGTTGACCTTTATCGACATTATTTATTTATTTATTAATTTTTGGTTAACTCCACTCTTCACCCTGACTATTCCACCCTCGCTCAAAAATGATATTTTGTTCTTTATTTCTATTAATATCTTTCTCAAAAACCCACTGATGTTTCAAAAACATTTAGAAAGGTTCAGTGTTTAATTGCTGTCTTTTTGTAGCTTTAAATATACTGTATATGCTTTCCCCATCATAATGATAATAATGATGTTCAGGTCTTTTCCTTCTTTATCATCCCTTAAATCACCAAACATTATGGATAAAGGACAACTATAGAAATTTGATTTGTAAACTGAGATCCACTTTTCAACTTTAATCCAAAATAATGCCACTTCCTTCCAATACCAAAATAAATGAATGTCTGACTCCTCTTCCTCCTCACAGACTCATCTACATAAGCTCCGTTTCTTTCTTTTTTTTCAGCATTTTTGTAGATTAGTTTTAGTTGTAAAATTCTAATGGAGACATCATAAGAAGTTGTGTAAATACGTGTAAATACTTTCCTCCATGGGACACATTTGTCTAACAAATCTTCTCATTTAGACTGAATAGCTACTGGTGCAGCAGACATGTTTTTGAGATGCATGTATAACTGGTGTATTTTCTTGTTTATTTTTCTCTTATTCATCCATGTTGCAACCTTAATGTAGGGGCAACAAGCCGTTTGTTTTGTACATAATGATAGCTTCCTTTTCCAGATGTGAGGTATAGCTGCACAGAGTTCATTATATGTAAAAAAAAAAAAAAGTCACAAACATTACCATATACTAGTTTATAAAGGTCATTTATAAATAATATTTTTCAAACTGATTCTATAAACAAAGGTTGATCATTAATCAGAATAGTTCTATTGTAGCACCACACTTCGCTCTGGATTTCATATCTTAACTCTGGTTGATGATATTAGTATTGAAACCAACTGACTATGGCCTCTTCCAAAGAGCCTGATAAGTATGGAAATGCCTTTATCTTTAATATTGTAAACTGAAAAGCAGTTAACTGGAGGTGAGGATAGAGTTCTTCGTGGAACAGAATATGAGCAGACATCAATAACTTTGCTGAGAACCGCTGCGGATTTAAGATACATTTAGGTATGAGGGATGCTTTTAGTGCAGAGTTGAGTGCAGTAAGGTTTAACAATTTAAGTGCACCATGTTTGTAATCATTATACAGACAAGCTCTTCTCATTTTGTCAGGCTTCCCAGCCCGTAAAATTTTTTTTTTTACACATTTTGTTCATATTTTTTGAAACAGCTCTTCTCCTGGTTGAAGGTGATGACATGAGGATATAGATAAACTGAGGAATCACTAAGGAATTTATCACTGTTATTTTTCCATATAAAGTTAAATTAGTCATTCCCCAGACTTTTAATTTTCTGCCGACTGTATGTAGATTTCTATCAAAGTTTTCCTTCGTGATAAGTTCCATGTTTTTAGGGATATGTATACTAAGGACATCTATCGGGTCATCTGACCATTTTAGTGGCAGATTAATACAGAGGTTCAAATTTGTACCTTTCAGAGATCCAATTTGTAACACAGTAAATTTATCATAGTTAGACTTTAGTCTGTAAATAAGTGAAAAGCTATTCATCTCTTCAACTAATGCAGTAAAAGATGCAACATGTGGCTGAAAGTTTACATCGTCCACATACAATGAGATTTTTGATTCCAAACTAAATAATACTAAATAGATACGCAGACAGAGGACATCCTTGTTTCAATCCTCTGTACTGCTTCATTGTTTCAGAAAAAAAGCCAACTAAACATTTATAAATAAAATCCAAACATACGTACTTTGTCATTTATGGCTTGTAGTGTTGGGTAGTTGAAGGTTTAGCAGTGTATCCACCTGCGTTATATGAACTATATGTCTTGCATGTAAACCCTCAAGAGTTAAAGTAACTAGCAGTAATTTAAAGAGAAATGTAGAGGAGTGAAAAATACAGAAAATGTAATGTAAAATAAGGGATGCACTGATCCGACTTTTTCAGTCCCGATACCAGTGTTTAATAATAAGCTGTATGCCTCACTGTGTGGAAGTGACTGGAATCATTCTTTTATGTGTAAGACAACATCAGGCTTGACTTAAACATTGCTCTCCTTACTTAAAACGTAAAACAAAATGTAACAAATAATTTATTATTTATTATTAAATAATAAATCATACACCAGCAACTTGGTACAAAATCTTCAGGAAATACAGTTCAAGTGTAAACCTTTTTAATGCATCAACAAACTGGTCAAAACTGCAACAGGAATTAAAATGCCAGTATATAATGTATATACAATACCTGATCCAGCTCCTTCAGTCAGTATCGGCCCGATATCCGATCCCGTATCGGTATTGGTGCTTCCCTATGTAAAATAGAAATAACTTCAGTAGTAGTACAGAAGAACTCAATGTACTTTTGTGTCTCTACCTAATAGTTGCTAGCAAATAAAACAGAAATTACAAAATTATTTGAATGTATAAATAAGAAATGAAGAATTCTACTTTCACTTAAATCTACCGCACTCATTGTATTGTTCTTTATAGCAAACTGCTCAGGCCCACAAAACAAGCTGTAACAGTCCATAAAAAAATATTTGTAGATGCTGTTAGTAAAAGTCTGGTCTGCCAAGGCCATAAGGTGAACTAAGAAAAAGTGACTGGAAAGTGATTTTCCCTCCACAACCTGGGCACGACTTACTAAATGTGTTTTTGCGTAGACATTATCCTTCTGGATGTTGTGGTAAAAAGTTCTCCGTAAAATATCTTGCAGTTTTTTTGTCACGATCCCCAGTGTCATCTCTCTGTCTCTCTCTGGTGCTTCTCTCTCCTCTCTGCCTCTGCCCTTCTCCCTGCAGAGTTTTAGCTCATGTGTGACCTCTGCAGGTGTCACTCCACATAGAGCATGGCTGACAGACCCACTGCAGGATGTGGGATCAGCTTACTTTTCTTGCAAAGCCTATCACTGAAAATGAAAAAAAAAAAAAATACAGTAAATGCTGTACTAATAATTCTCAGCTTTATATTTACATGTCAAAATAAGTTGCCAGAATTTTAGATGAAAGGTTTTTACTCAAGAAAAAAAGCAGAATTGGAAAATGTTCTGTTTTGTCAATATGAAAGCAATTCTTTATGTTGTGTTGTTCAAGTTCTGTAACATTATGTATAAAAAGCAGTAATATTTAAACCAATTAGTTTATGCCACATAACTATGACCAACATGGGCTCAGTAAAAACAGTTTAAACCCCAGAGCACAACTCTGAGACCAGGCCGGTAAAATAAAAAGTTTACTCAAGGTCAAAGGCTCTCCTTCACATGCTTGATTCGGGAGACATGGAAAGTGGGATGGATCCGTATGGAGCGGGACAATCAAAGAGTAAATGGTAAATGGACTTTATATAGCAATTTGGGGTTAAGTGTCTTGCTCAAGGACACTTTGACATGTGACCGGAGGAGCAGGGGATCGAACCACCTACCTTCCGATTGGTTGACGACCTGCTCTGCCCTTTGAGCCACAGCCGCCAAGAGCCGACCCGATGACCCCGGAGATGTTGAAGGGTCCCATGACGGGAGGAAACAATTTCCTGGACTCCACCCACAGACATAGCCAGCCAGACCCTCTGTCCAGGGATGTAGTGAGGAGTCAGAGTGTGGCGCCGGTTGGTACTCTATAGTCCGTCTGCCCATTAGACTGTGGGTGGAACCCAAAGGAAAGGAGACGTCCACACTTTGATTGAAGACTGCCAAACTCTTCCCAGAAACAAGAGGTGAATTTAGGTCCCCATTCAGACACAATGTCTCTGGAGAGCTCACGCAGGCGAAAAACATGTTGTTGCACAGCTCGGCTGTCTCTTTGGTTGTGGGTAACTTGGGCAGAGGAATGAAATGAGCAATTTTGGAAAAAAAAAGGTTTACAACTCTAAGAATGACTATGTTACCATCTGAGGGAGGCAGACCGGTGACAAAGTCCAGGGAGATGTGAGGAACAGGCAGCGGTTGGAAGAGCCCGGTGGGTGCCTGGTGGGAGTTCTCGTGCTGAGAGCAGACCGTGCAGGCGGCAATAAACTCCTGGGTGTCCTGTTCCATCGAGGACCAACGGAAATGTTTGCGAGGAGAGCCATTGTGCGTCTAGCCCCAAGTTGACAGGCCAGGCGAGAGGTGTGCCCCCACGGGAGGACCTGCGAGCGTAGGTGAGCTAGGACAACCACCGGAAGCTGGATGTTCTGCTTGTTCGATTCCCCGGGAGACTGCTCCACTGATGGCAGTTGGACAGATCTCCACTGGCTCAGCAGAAGTGTCTTCGGACTGAAACCGGTGGGACTGAGCATCTAGCTTCACATACTTGGAGACTGGTTTGGTAGGAAATTTGAGGTGAGGTGAAGATGGGAGCTTTGGAGCAATGATGCTCTAACTCTGTGAAGGGCCTCCTCAGCAGACTCGGACCAGACAAAGGCCAGTCCATGACCGCCTTGACTTTGGTGGAGTTCACCTGGATGCTGCCTGCAGTGACAATGACCCCCAACAAACAGCTGGTTCTCCAGCAGTCTTTGAAAGACACACTACCCATGTTGCACATGTTCATGTCATCCAAATATACAAGCACAAACTTGTCCAATATGTCCCAGACCAGGTCATATACTAGGGCTTGGAAAACTGCAGGAGCCTTGGTCAGACCAAAAGGCATCACCAGATATTCATAGTGGCTGCTTAGTGTGTTAAAGTTCCAATGAAATGGCTAGCAAAGTGCTATTTGATTCTGCATCTTTACGTGTTTCCTGTAAGAAACAGTAAGCTAGATAGGGACTTATCGCGGATATTGATTGGCGCCTACAGAAGCCAATAGCGCTGAATGTGCGTTACACCCCCCCTCCCGCCAAATTCCAGATTGACAGTAGCTACTTGCTCATCCTGGAGTACAGCCTACTAATCAGACAGGGATGAAATGGAGGAAGAAGACGACCATGAGGAAGTCATTTTTGGAGTGAGACCATACATGTATGAGTAGAGATCCGAAGGCACCAGTGTTGCTTGTGAAGAAGAGACTCAGGCTCATCCCCCCGATGGAGCTAATGCATCCCAATGGTAGGCCTGTATCTATATTGGACGCAAAATTAGTAATCGCCCCCGAGTGCAGGATGGAAATGACAAACTCTAAATAAAATACCGTTGTCATTGTTGGGCCAGATACTGACGTATAGGTGATGACCTGTGCAATACCTATATGATAAAACAACTCAAACATCTATTTGGATTTCATGGGAACTTTAAAGGTCATCTTCACTTCTCAAGCTACACAGGATCGCTTGAGAAGGACAGAAGGAGGGCTGGAGCTTGAAAATTTGGAAGGTTTGCGTGAGGAAAGGCCAGCATGCACCCGAATCTCAAGTCGAGGCTCAGAGGCAGGAGCAGCGGGAGCAGGAACGCGATGGAGGCTGGGCTTGGGTGGAAAGCTGCTTGAGTCGACTGGGTCTATAGGTCCTGATCGTACTGGAAAGGCTCGGTAAAAACAGGTTTGAACTCAAAAAACCAGGCCGGTAGAATAAAAAGTTAGAGTTTACTCAAGGTCAAAAACAGGCAAAAGTCAAAACCAGGAAGGCAGAGGAGGTAAGGCAAACTAATCCAGTATGGGATCAGGCTAGAGAGCAGGTGTCCAGAAGGCAGAAAGGGGGTCATAACAGGTAAAACCCAGGCAGGCGGAGAAAATGTGTGAAACACTAAGGCAGAAGCTCAGTAGATGATCTGGTTGGAAATGAACAAAAGTGGCCAGTATGTTACTGGGCTGATGGGGAATGACGGGAGTATTAGGATCTGAAAACGACAGGAGAGTTTGTACAAGGCAGGGAAAAAATCAGACAAGGAAAATGTGAGACTAGGAATTGGATGGCATTGTGACACATGGAGGTTAGTGCTTCAGGCAGTTTCATACCGCATATCTAAAATATTAAATGAATTGTCCAAGATATTAAATTTACTGATCAGGTGAATCCAGACAAATGAAAAAAATGAGAGTCAAATGAGTCAGAGAAATATTAAAAACGTGAAACAGTTGAGGTGTAAATTCTGTTATCAGAATGTATATCATGCATTTAATTTCTACACATTTACAGTGTGCTGATTTGAGAATGTGAATAAAGCAACTCGGGTGGTTGGTTTACCTCTCACCACATCCCTACTGTTGGAATAAAACCCTTCATTTGATAGACCACCAGTTTAGTGGAGGTCCAGTAGGCAGCATGCCTCAAATCAGGTGTTGTCCAGATGTGCTGGTGAGAGCCATCCTCGGGCTCCGACTAATCTCTTATTTGGAGAGAAGAGACGGAACAAGAAAGCCCTCCATGACCTCCAAGAGCCTTTTGTGCTGTATACTGTTCTTTTAGTATCAGATGGAGATTTATCTTTTACAGAAACAGCCTCCTTGGGTCACATTTACAGTCAAGTGAGCACAAATTCATGTCATATTTCATTTAAAGGTGGTTTGTTTTGAATTTTAATCGATATTTCCATCCCAGCGCCTCCCACAGTGCCTTCATTTTTAGCATTAGTGACTACGTTTTCATGCAGAAGAACTTTGTTTTTGTAACCCAGTTAACCCAGTTGTGGGTTGACTCATACAAATCTCATATCTCAGTCTGAATAGCTCATACTCTGATTATGGAAAACCTCAGTCGGGTTGTCTGGCTTCCTTCCATTTCCGTGGCATGTAAACACCTTACTCACATTTGAGTTCTTTGACACCGACACAACATCCTACTCCGGTATTATGGGTTAACTACTCATCGTTGGGATTATTTTTTTCCTCCATATTAGGCTTATTTGAATGATTAGAAGAGGGTTGCTGCTCTTTCATACAGTTATTTATTGTCTGCTTGAGATCATATCTATGTACTTCTCTGCTACTCCCCCTCCTCATCATTTGTTCCCACTTGGTCCCTCTCTTCATTTCCTCTTCTATACCCCATGGGCAGAATTAAGAAGTAGGATATGATATTAGCCACAGGGACACACTGAGTACCCTTGCTAAAAGCCAAGGTGGATTAAGCAGCGTCTGATTATCAAACAGGACCGGTGTCATGAACGAGGAACAGTTCAGGTCCAATTACAAAGTATTACATACGAGGTAATTATGGGTTAAAGTTCAGAGAAGTGTAACAGTGTTGGTGATTTAGTAAAGGGGGCTGGATTACTGCAGAGGTGTAAGGTAACTTTATCTCTGTGTTCATGAAGTAATGAGAGTGGATGGTTGCTCTCCACCAGACAACCAGAATGAACTGTGCAATGGCTAAAAGAATCTGTCCCTCTCTGTCTCTCTGTCTCTCTCTCTCTCTCCGACCGGGGGCTACCCTGCCTCCACAGAGCGCTCGACCGCTGCTGCATTGTGGCCCGGGGCCTCATTTGAATGGGCCTTTAGTATTTTGTGTGAACAAGTCAGCGCCATTTGCATTTGTTCCAGTCACAAAGGTTTAACAGGTCAATAGGGACTCCCTGGCAGAAAACTAACACGCTAGGGTACCTTTTTTTCCCCCTCCCTCCCTTCCGCGTCTCCTCCATCGCTGTGGTTGTCAGGCCGGCTTGTCCTGGTAGTATGTAACTCAAGCATGTGGCGCCTATACATGTGCGTATAAGTGTGTGTGTATGTGTTTTAGGACACAGCAGGCAGCCGGGTGAGAAAATAGGAGCTAATACTCTCCAGGCTGAACTGACAAAGGGTTAATTAACATACAACTTATAGCAGCGGCTTGTTTGAGTGACAGAGAGGGTTTGTTTTGTGTGTGTGTGTTAAAGAAAAATAAACTTTTCTACACACACACACACCTGCACATTTGTGTCTGCAGGCCTGCAGAGTTTAATTTCCTGATCCCGGAGTATTTACACTCTTAATAAAATTTGTAACACGGTGTGGAACAATACGTGCCGATACGTGGGAGCTAATTGCACCTCAGCAGCTTCACCGCGAGTGTGATGGCAGGATAAATGACCATTGTTTCCATTTATAACGAGATAAAGTAGCACTCTGCTTGAAGGGCTTTCAGTTTGTTACTTCTCTCCTCTGTGGGAACTGGACACATTATAGAAAAAAAAAAAGTCTCCTGTTTTGTTATTTAGAAGCAAACAAAAAAACTTTGTAGTGTTTTTGAAAACTAATGGAAGCTGTTAGATTAAATGTGTCAGACTATTTTAGGGTTAGCATTACCCTTTAAAAGAGGAGCTAACTTTGCTAACATACAATTTGTCAACGGAGTGACTGCCAGAACACAAAATCCTTCAATTGTAATTTTTTTTTCTAGTTTGTAATATACATTATTAACCATATAAGAGCTTTGAATGGGTCACGTTGAAATAATTCCATGTCTGATTATTAATCTTGCTAATTTGTACACCTCCTGTAGCATTGGTCCTTGCTACATGTAGGGCTGTCCTCCACCAAAACGATTCTTAGTCGACTAACACTCGTACGATTCTGTTGACTAATCTATGAGTTGATTTAATCCTCCACAAACAATCACACAACTTTAAATCTTGTGTTCACCAGAGATGTGCTCATAAGTTTCTCGGAAATAAGTCATTCAGCATGAAAAAAGCATAAAAGAGGACTAATCAACGAAAGAAATCCTAGTCGATTAAGACCAAAACAACCTATTAGTCGACCAATAGGCTGAGAGGGGGCAGCTCTAGTTCTTGCATTGTAAAACTGTTATTTTATTTTTGCCAGCAGGCCTATTTGAGGAGAATATCTAGAGAGAACAGAATATCGTCTCATTAAAGATTCATTGTGTAAGGATAGCAGAACTACTCTCCTCTGAGTGTAGTCTCTGTCATGTGGCCGGGTTTTGGGGGCTTTCACAATCCAAAACTAACAGCGCAGTGAACGAGCAATTTTTGTTATCGACGAAATACATTTACGTAATGATATATTTAAAGAATGAACTCAGTGCGAGCAGCGGGCTACGCACTTGAAATAATAGAATAATGCCGGTCCGCAGCATTTCCAACCACGTAATGTTGGTTTTAAGTGCAGTCTGGGCAGCGGGGCGCCCTCGTGCTCACACAGATTGTTCTCCATTTAACATGTCAGAGGCTGCATCCTCATAACAGCCAGGTGTGCTGCTGAAGGGTCCTCAGGCAGGAAAGTGAACCACCCTCCTCCCCCCACCTGCTCACCCACTCTGGGTAAGAGCTCCCACCTCATGAGTGAATATAACTGTAGTGTCAGACTTTCCACATCGCTGACAGCTGCCGACTATTAGATATTTCTATTTTATAATTATCACCCTCAGCCTCTTTTATCACTTTTTTCTATTTGCAGTGCGGCTTTATCAAAGTGTAATCTTCAGCAAACAGCGTGACACACAATTGGTATTTACCACAGTGACATTGCCCTGGAGAATTATTTGTATAAGCTGCGTAGTGCAGAATGAAACCTAATGCCCTGTTCAAGGTCAAGTCTTTTTATGGTTTAAATACAGGCACAGGAGTACGGGTGTTCTTTTGCAACACTTCATGTGTGCTGTATATGTCTGTAATCCTCCACAATGGAATAGAATTGCATTATTTGTGATTGGAAATATTAAATTTACCATGTAAAGTATTAGTTTTCAATGTGTATGCTAATGTGTAGTTTATGTCTGAACAAAGGTAGGAAGTGCACACTGTATGAATGTTCTATACACCAAAATATACGTATTGTTGAGGGCAGACGGAGCCTTTCTGTAGAGAAAACCCAGGAGTTTGTTGCTTGTGAAGGTCTGTACTCCCATGTTAAATGTTGCTCCAGGCATTAGCTAGTTTAATCACTGTGTACACTAACATGTACACTATAAGGGACTTGCCTTAGAGACTTGGCGCACGTAGCATAAATATAGCAGGATATACAGACGCGCACAGACACATAGTGTATATAGTAGGATACAGAACTATGTACACATCATGCACAACCGTACACATGATTAAATCTCGCGCCGGTTGTGTTTCTATCAGCACATTACGAGTAGTTCTTGAAGAGCAGGGGGTATTTGACAGACAGCAGAGGAGGGAGAAATCAAATATTTGGTGGCAGACGACCTGAGTGGGAGGCATGCTTACAATTGCTCCTGTCATGCTGATCTGAGCTCGCTCCGGCTACAGCGCCTCGGTCTGCCGTGCTCGTTGCGATTGTTTGTGTTGAGCCCTGCGACCCACTATTTGGACTTCTCGTTCCATTATCTTTCAAAAAAACTCGCTGCACTTTGGGGTCCCGAGCAAAAGAAAAGCAAAGTGAGAGAGCCCCAGCGTCAGGTGCTACAAGCTGCTAGCTAGGCCTGCAGCCAGGCCCAGAGAGCCAGACCTGGCAGCTCCGAGGCTGCGACGTGTGAAACGCTGCACACAAAGGAGCTCGCTCCATCTGTATGCACCCTACATAGGCAGGCTTTTGTTGCAGCCGACAGGCACATGACTGCTAGCATCTTAACCCCTGAGAGCCAGCGTCTCTTTTTCCCCTCTCTGCTGCACACTGCAGCAGCAGACACCTCCGCCAGTTAATACTAGGAGGAAAAAGAACAACACTTGATTTAAGCTAGTGGTTTATTAGTGATTTACGTGTTTTGGTATCTCTGCGGACATTTTCGTTCAGATAAAAACTCCCTGGAAAATAGGTTTAAAAAGAAAAGTAGAATATAGATATCAGAGTCTAGTTTTAGTGTAATATGACAAATCTGTTAATGTTCAAAATGAATGCTATACATTGTGTGAAGAATTGGATCAGGGCTTCATTTTTAACAATGATTTTGGGGTTAATATCGAGGTCAGCTATGAATAGGGAAAGACCAGAGAACAAAAACAAAAAAAACTGTTCACGTGAAATATATGTAAAAATATGCAGACGAATATTTTCCTGTGCTGCCGTATAGATTCACAAAACAATAAATATGCAGGTCATATGTAGGACGTTTTTCACATTTCAGCTCCGATTGCAACTTTTCTTATTTGTCTGTAGATTTTGCATAAAGTTGTAGGGACAGTTGAGAAATGAGACCGCCGACTCCCTCTGGGAGACCCTCGCTGTAAAATCCAATTAGAGATAAATCACCAGCATCAAGACGCCACGACTGCGACAGTTAGGAGATGCTCCGACCTATTAGCACTCTTCATTTTTATATTTCAGCGTGCTACGTGGACGTCCTTGAGTAGATCATTAAGTGGCACACACACACACACACACACACACACACACAGACACATGCTCTCTTTCTCTGTCTGGGAATGTTTTTCTTATTAAAACACAATGAATAAAAATAAAAAAAATATGATACAAGTTATCTTCTAAATCCAGAGCCTTTACTTGCTCACAAAAATAGACACTGTCGGTTTCCTGTAGTTCGCCTCGTGTTACCCAGACAACTCCAGACTTGTGTGTGCATGTATGTGTGTCGAGCCGGAAAGAGCATGTGTGTGCACACTCGTGCTCGATAGGAAATCAAACAAACACTCTTATTCGGAGTGTTCCCGAATCCCTTAGTCAGCCGAATTGGATACGGGGCGACTGAAACGAACACGCTGTCACTCAGTCGGGTACATGTCTGATTTTTGGGGATAAAAGCAGAGAAATAAAAGGAAGAGCAGAGAGGTTGCAGTTAAAATAAAAGATGGCTTCACATCAACACCCCCGCCCCCCCCCCCCCCCTTCTCTTCCTGCATCACAACCTTCCTTCCACGTATGAGATGTGGGTGTACGGTCCCAACGTGGGCTGGGGGGTGCGAAAGGCTCCTATCTGGGCCGAGCTAGGTCACGCAGGCCCATCCACCATCCACGCTGCAGTAGCTCTGCTGTCTGCTGTGACGTGGCACTGAACTAGAACCAACAGCAGGTCCGAACCCTTTAAGAGGTGGTACCACTCCCTGAAAGTGCCACAGACCTGCATGTAAGCTGATGTTTGATCAGAGCTGCAAAAATAATCATTTATTAATGCGGGATGGACCCCGAAATGTGAGCAGCATGTAGCTGGGAATCAGGAGGTGTGTGTGTGTGTGTGTGTGTGTATGTGTGTTTGTGTTGGGAGGAGGAGGTGAGAGAGGAGGGGTAAGTTTCAAATATCAAAAATGCGTATGAAAAAAATATTTTGAATTTATCTTTTTTGCCTGTCTGCAGTTTTGTCATTTGCCTTCGCTTATTTGCATTATTACTAACGAGTTCTTCCAGAGTGATAATCTGAGCTGAACTGTTTTAGCCTTGAGAGGACTTGACTTTGCATTCAGAGCTTTTTTCCCTGTTCCATCTACCATCGCAGAATGTTTCACAATGAATTTAATGCAAACTCGAATGAGACCAAGGTAGCATTTGCAGCATTAGGTTTTGTTGTAAATTGAATTTTTGCGATGCTCCATACTGCTCTCAAAATCAGAGGAACAGCATCAGAGTGGCGTTTCTTTGTTCCCTGGATAAAAGTGCTTGTAATTACTTTTTTTAAGTGTCCTCGAGATGGGCAGCGTTTTCTGTTTCGCTAAATTAGAAACCAAACTACTTTCTAATAAACCTGGCTGTTACAAAAAAATGACCTAGAGAGGGGGAGTCTCATGGTTAACTAAAAGTAGGACGATGATTCTCCCAAAGCACCCTGCCTTTACTCTAATGAGAGACGAGCTGCACACAAAAAAAAAAAAAAAAGGACGAGCTTGTGAAGCTGTCAAAGTGCTGCTTGTTTGGGATTTATTGTCTGTTTTTAAAGCTGTTTAGGACACTTGTCTAAAGCGAGCGCAGGTCCATTTTGTCTCTGCTCTTTTCCAACCTTTGCTCTGCTCTGCTCTGCTGCCGAAAAATGCTCCCTCCTCACTGAGAAGCTGGGTTTTTCAGAGGTGAGTGGCTTAATGATTATCAAAGAAATACATTAGAATCAAAGTGCTCTCGATAAGTATGAACTGTGTTCTGGAAAACACTACACAACGCTTTTTTTTTTTTTTTTTTTTGACCTTGCAGGCTTTCACCACTTCGTTTATTTAAAGCTTCAGTCAGCTGCTTTTACCCACTCGTGTGTTTGTAATATGAACATTTAAAAAAATCATTTTTATACAGTGATGAAAATGTATAATGAATTTAATACTTAAGTTTAAAAATGTGAAATAATAATTAAAAACGAGGTGTAAGATCTAAGCAGTTCACAGTGATGAGAGCTGCATTTCAAAAGGATGATCTTTTAATTACATATTCAAAATGTCTGAAAGGTCTGAAACTCCAATGATTTAGTAAATGCTTATTTTCTCCACAATTGTGTATTTTTAGTTTCCCACCTTTCTAAAGAGATTTAGAGTTTGAAAAGAACGTGACATCCTGGAGACAAGCCTCCGAAAAAAAACACTTTTAATTGCACAAACTGAGAGAGAGAATTCTCATTCATTTAGAAGTGTTTCCAATTGAAACTGCAGCTTGAGTACTTAATAAAATTGTCATATCCTAATTTTTAAACCATAATTAATAAAGAGTTTTCTTTTAATATAATTTAGTCACAATGAAGCTTTGATTGAAAAGGAGTACGCTCCATTATCAACTTTTAACATTTTTACTTTCCAGAGTTCAGTTTATGAAAAGAGGTCAAAGTTAAATTTCTGATGAAATTCCGTCCGGCAGAATACAACAAAAACTAATTTATCATCTGTTTGTTGTTCAAATATATACAGAATCTTTTCAGAATAAAAGTTTGCCCTTTTGCAAGGAGGTCCCTTTTTGAAAATAAAAAAAACCCCTTTCTTTTAATCTTATTAGGTGACATTCAAATTTAGAATTTAGTTTTCAACTTGTTTTCTTTTAAACAAAGTCCTATATTCTGTCAAGTTGCTTTTTAAATGAATTCATGAATTCATTCAAGGTTTTTAAAAATTAATCTGCAGCGGGAAAAAAAAAGCATTTTGATCCCTGACTAAAGAAACTTCCTTTTTTTTTTTACTCCACTGATGCTGGTTGGACTGATTCACATCACATTAGCAATTATTCACAATGACTCTATTTTAATAACACTGTTATATATCAATATTAGTATTTATGCATTTATGTGATGTATTTCTTTCTCTTTTCCTCTTTTTTAAATAAATAGATTGGCTTGTATTCACTATTAGTCAATTAAAATAAGAGAGGAAGAAATGCTGTGATGTTTCAGACTCTTTTTGGTGTGAAATAATTCTATTTCATACTCCATATGAACTTTGAAACAAATGAAACACTTTATTTGTCCCTGACATATTTTGAAGAAAAAGAAGAAATGATGAAATATGACGTGAATGAATGAGATTGAATAAAAAGCGTATAATACATCAGCACACTTTGTTCCTGGTCCTCCACAGACTGCAGAGAGTTAACCATCGTGTCTGTTTGGTCCCAAAGTGACTGAAGGAATTCATCTCTGTGTCTCCTGCAGTCCACTCGTTGGAGCTCTCTGATTTTTGGCATTTGTTAGAAAATAACTTTGCTTCACATATAGAGATATGTTGCAACGTTTCCGTATCGATTTGGCAAATTCAAAGCAAGTGTGTGAGTGAGTGCATCGGCCGGGCCGCCATGTTGTCTCCTCCTGTCCTCCATTTTGTGATTCTGCCTCTCGGTTCTTGCTCGCCT
The DNA here is from genome assembly GCA_916701665.1 of Sebastiscus tertius. Taxonomy (NCBI): domain Eukaryota; kingdom Metazoa; phylum Chordata; class Actinopteri; order Perciformes; family Sebastidae; genus Sebastiscus; species Sebastiscus tertius. Next base: position 32,479 of record CAKAOH010001624.1, read on the forward strand.
GCTTTTATCGAAGTTTTACCAAACTTCCTCTGGCTATTTATCAATGTGAAAAAAAAGAAATCATATTCCTTTCACATGATTTATTATTTTTAAAGACCCATCAGGCTTTTGTTTTAATGCTGAGACAGATAACCTGATGACTTTTAGTTAAGTATCTTCATTAAAAAACGTAAATCTGCCTCCTACTTGAAGAAGATGAGAGCAGCCTGGAGCGGCGTGTGTGTCCTGTGTGTGTGACAAGGCCTTTACCTCTTACAACAATTTGTCCGTGTACTCAGCAACACCTCTGTGTACCTAAAGTTGCACACGGCGTTAGGTTTTATAGCTCCGCGGCGCGAGCGACTGTGACCCGTGGCCCCGTAATGGCCGCCGGGGGTCACGGAGGTTAATAGAGACTGATGTATGAGGCCCCAGAGTGACATCCCAAAGGGGATGGCCCCTTAATCCTTATTAGGCCTCTGTGTTAGTGATCCTTACCTTTCAAAGCAAACAGCACGCTCCCTTTGCGGCGGGGCCCCGGCCTGCCCCCGGCGTTCCACTTCTGACCCCGGGGTCGTGGCCTTTGTTCACAACCCTTCAGAGACTGACCTCAGGGGTCACGGCTGTAATAGAGAAGTTGTCAAGGCACGTGCTGCCGAGGGGCCCCCTCAGCAGACCACCTCGTAGAGGGAGCGGGGCGCGCCGCACTGGTCACCGAAGAGAGGAGGAAGCGTGTGTGTTCGCTGGAGTGTGAACGTATAGATGGCTGTGACTTCTAAGGTGGAAATACAACCGGGGTTATACGTGTGAGTTATTACCGTTCACGTCTTAAGCTTGTAAAAAAGAAAAAAGGCCTGAAGTTTGTCATTTTAAATGCAATAAGTCACGTATTCACAGAACCGCGGAGAGGGTCACGTCTCTCTTTACTGGCCTTCCCAGGGGGTTCTACTTATTTAAATACATTTGATTAATCGCTGACTAAAAACTACAGATATTACATTGAAGAAATAGCATTTTTGATGCAGAAATTTTTTATTTTTTTGGTGTCTAATGATGAATTTCCTCTAAGAGAGCGCTGCTGGTTGGCTGCTGGTTGTAATCTGTTCAACTTCCTATAAGAAACGTATCATTTGTTATTTAATTCATGTTGTGATTTGCCTATATTTGTATTTTTTTTTGCCATAGAGTGTTATTAAAAATATTGTGTCTCATATTCAGCATGTCCCAGGGCAGCGCAGCACCGAGCGCTGTGTGTGTGTTTGTGTGCTATAAATTGAATCTGTGAATCGGCGGTGTGTTTGTCGCGGCGGATCCGCGGGATGATTCATAAGGATGCGAAGGTGCCGGGGGTCTGATAAGACCACTGGATCAACAACTCCATTGTTTCAGCTCATGAACTATAAGTCATTTTGACTGGGAGACATTCACTGCCATGTTGCCACCATGCAACATGAGTTGTGCATCATTGACACATTTCACTGCGGTCGGTTTATTTGATAGTGTTTCGTATTTAAAGCCGGTGTGGTAAAAAGCTAATCACTCTGCTGCAGCTTCTCCTCTCTCTTCACCTCCTGTGTTTCAGATATGGAGAGCTTTAATATGTGACTTATCAAATATCAACAATGCTTTGACACACTGACCATGAATGTAAAAAAGCACAGTTTTGGATTTAACCTGGAGGTGAAGTTAGGGGGGGTTGATGAAAAAAAGAAGTTGTGGTTGTGGACTCTTGGAAGGTGTCATAAATGAGGTTGTTAATATTGGAGTTTCATCAATGGCAGCATTACGCAGGCCGCTCCTGCAGGGGCGAGGCCGCGCAGAGGGCTACAGTGTCAGAAGTTGGCAGCTGAGCCAAAACCAGAGTCGTATCCTCAAGTGAACTCTCCACGACGTACGGTGCAACAGGCCCTGCCAAGTTTTTTGAATTCCTGCCACATGTTAGATGGTAAACAACTGACTAGCAGAGACAGCGTCTCAGATAGACAGAGGAGGCTCTAAGTGACTCTTCAAATCGCCAATGAAACATGCATTTGTTTACAGTTTGTTTGATTCATATTCAGCATGCAGTTGTTGTGGCGTTTTGTGCTTGCAGCGACTGTGATTGGTTCAGAGATGTGGCGAGATGTGACGTCACGGGGTTCAATCCGACGACTGTTTTGGTGTTTTTTCATCAAGAGTGACTTTATATCTTGATAAAGTGCAGTGAAATCAACGGTTGCCTCTGGTTGAACCCCGTAGTGACCTGATTTCTGTCTCTTTCGTGCTCGTTTTTTCTCGACTGGAAGTTTTTTCGCGTCCGTAGTGTTGTGTGTGTTTGTGATATGCGGATGGTGCAGCAAGACGCAGAACACAGGGAGTTTTTAGAGTGTGGAAAGCTGAGGAGAGTTAGGCAAGACAAGTGCACTCTCTCTCTCTCTCTGTCTCTCTCTGGGTCCGTCCTCTGAGGTAGAAAACACACACAGCAGCGTAACGCCTTTTCTTTCAGCTTCCAGGACTGAGAGTGAGGAGGTAGGAGACACTGCAACTAACCAAGCGGCCATATTAGTTCGCTGTTCAATCGCTCACACTCGCTCTCTGGTCTTCGTCGTCTTCTCAGAAACACACACGTAACGAGAAAACGGCTCACATATAAGGAGGTTTCCCCACCTTTTATTTGTTTCAATGTGCGCCATTCCCCCTTTAGACTGCAACACAGATTGAAATCAAGAGCAGCTAGCTGTGCTCCATGATGTGAGATCCGTCGTTTTTTTGGACAGTTTTCCCTTTTTCCCCTCTCTTTTGTGCGGCTGCTACTTTGGGGAGAGAGGAGGGGAAAAAAAAAATGTTGCCTGTGCTGAGTTCTGGGTTTCTTTTGGGAAAGAGAAGAACTGGAGGGGAGGGGAATGGCGTCCAAAAAAGAGAGGAAGTTGTTTTTCTGCCGCGGGGGAATCTGTTGCAAACAGCTAAAGGGCATTACAGCGTTTTGGCCACAGAGAAGTTTTTTCGGGGAGGGGAAGTCGGGGTGGAAACCGGACGGGTGTGAATAACCTTCAGCAGGCTGATGCGGAGGTTGGTAGGTGTGCATGAGACGGGGTGGGGTGGAGGGGGGGAGAAAGACAGCAGGGTCCTCCTCATGCAGGCTTAAATTAACACTAGCTGCTCAGAGCAGCGCTGTTTATTACTGTAGGCTACAACAGTGCTACTGAAAGGACAAGAAAGGGTGGGAGACAGAATAGGCTGGACACCGGAGGGGGGGAGGCAGAGAGGGAAGGAGGGTGCAGGACACAAGCAGAGTCATCAGCAGAGTCCATTTTATCGTTCGTTTACTGCCCGACATTTCTCCTCTCCTTTATCCGCACGCGGGGACCGCCGCCGCTGCCGCCGCACATCGCACAGCAAGGGCGAGGGTGGCCTAGTAAATGGCACATGGCGGGCGCACTGCGGTAAATATCACAGGATTTTACAGCACCAGTTTCGCTGTTGCAATCGTGGCAGGGCAGTCGCACCCAGGTGCTTATCTGACTCCGAGCGGCTGCCAGAACAGTCAATGTAGCTTTTCAACTCATTAACATGTCTGTGGTCGGAGAACAAGAGTCAGTAATCAAGACGATATTCAGCGGCGATCACGCCAGACGTTCTTTTTTCGGGCCTTTTATTAAGGGGACGCCGTTGAAGTTTAGTGATAAAGGACATGTAGGTCAGAGACAAACGTCTGATAGTAAACTCTCTGAAATGAGAAGATGAATGTCAAAGTTAGGTGTTGTCCCAGAATCCTTTAATCATTTGAGAGTGTGTTTGCTGTGACTCTCCTCACCCCCACCCCCTCCACCACCACGCTCCCCACCCCGCCTCATGCACGCGCACGTCGCGCCGGGCCAGTGATGAAAACGCGTAGTGCGCACGCACTCCCACACGTCCCTGTTTCATCATCAGCTGAGCCCGTTCTCCTCCACTCACAGCTCTTCTGCCCTCCCTCTCTCGCCCCCTCCCCTCCCCTCTCGGGCTCTCGCTTCTTTTTCTATCCATCGCTCTCCTCCTCCTCCTCCTCTCTCCCTGGGTCCCGACCACATGCAAGAGGGTAGACTAGGACGCTGCAGCTCTGAGAAAAAAAAAAAAAAAAAGAGGGGAAAAACGCTCTGCTGCTATTTCTACAGGCGGGCCCTCCCCTTTAGCTCGGCTGTGCCAAAAGAGGGAGGGATTTTTTACTACTCCCAGTCCCAGGATTTTAACCCCCTGCCTGCTCTCGCTTCTCTCTGCAAGATCTGCTCCTCAATATCATGCAACAAGTGGCTTCGCTTTACTCCTACTTCGACATCGCCAACGCCATTTGCGAAGACGTTTTTTCCGGGGACCTCCTGTTTTCTTCACTTCGCGGGGCGCCGATGCACATTTGGTCAGTTTTTTTTTTTTACTGCTTCTGGGTTGTTGTCTGTTAGAGTTAAACTGGACGGGGAGAGAATCAGTGTTTTTTGGGTTCGTGCTCTACCCGTGATGCGAAGGCTTTTTTTCGAGCACGTGCTCCCTCAATTGCTCGCCATGCTTCCTTTCCTCGTGAGTCCTCCCCTGAAGCCGAGGACGGAGACAGCAGTTTTGTTTTTAGCACGTTGTTCGACCAGCTGCTCGATTTGGTGTTACCTGTGCATGTATCTTGATTTCATCGGGCGATTATTCTCATGTATTTTGCTGTGCTCTTATCTCCTCTGCCCTCCTCCTTCCTCACCCTTTCCATCTCTAGACCTCTCCCTCTTTTGGGTTCTCTGCCCCACCCTCGCTTCCTCACGCTCTCTCCCTGTCTCTCTCCTTCTCTCTCCTTCTCTCTCTCTCTCTCTCTCGTGGGCAGTCTCCAGTGAAAGGGGAGCAGGAGGGCGGAGCAGGGACGGGGCTTTTTTCTGGGACAGGTGCCAATTCCAAACAAAAGACACAAAAAGCCAAAAAAGAGTGAGATAGTTCCCAACGACAGGAAAGAAAAGTGGCATGTTTTAAGAAGTGATTTGTAGTAATAACATGTGTGTGCATGTGTAACTATTCTTCTCTTGCAGGACTTTTTTTTTGTGTTGCATGAGCAGAGAGAGATCTTGAATCCTCTCTCTCTCTCTCCCCCCCCCACACCCTCCCACCCTCCCACTCTCTGCTCTCTTGCTCCCGTGAAGGCATTTGAGTTTGGAGCGGGGGAAAAGAAGGAGGGGCGGGTGGAGTTTGGAAGGGGCAGCGGGAGGCGGAGCATCGCCTCCTCTCCTCCCTGTCGAGTCTTCTGCATTATTCATATGCCCGGGCCGGTGCTGCGATCTGACTGGCTGCCTGGCTTAGCATTCACCCGACATTCAGCGGCTCTGTTTGCTAACATTCCTCATTCAAAGCCTTGTTAGCTGCCAGACGGGAGGAACACGCGACTCCATGGGAAACCCACATGGCCTCCTTATTGTGGCGGGTCCTGACAGTCTCAGACTAGGAGGTGGCAGACAGGGGAGAGCGAGGGGAGCCGGTTTGTAAATATTAGAAGGCAGTTAGCTGAGGTTGGGCAGGTTATCCGAGGCTGGGAGACGAGTTTAGGGTAAGGGGGCCAGATTGACAGGGTAGAACCCAGACAGAGGGGCAGACAGACACATAGACGAGGCGGCGAGGCAGACAGGGAGGCTGGCACTTTCTGGGACTCTGAATGGGTCTCTCGCTTGGCGTGCCCGCCTACTCCTTGCAGGGAGTGCAGAGCTGTGTGACTGAATCGGAGCTCCTTCTCTGCCCTTCTCCACAGAGAGGATATGTGGACATACAGCGTGCAGCTCCAGAGGGATCCGGCACAATGAACGGCGGAGATTTCGGCGCTTCACCCCCGGATAGCTGACGACCGCGGTGTGTGTGCCAGTTGCCTACAAAGTCTCTGGGTAAGTCAAAGAGTGTGTGTGTGTGTGTGTGTGTGTGTGTGTGTGTGTGGGTGGGTGTGGAGGTAAATGTGTGTGTGTGCATGTAATGTGTGTGTATGAAGCATGCACACATGCTTTCCTTTTGACAAAAAACGATGACACACAAAAGACGAACAAACGCCACAGCGCGACTGCGGTTGACCCGATCTCCGAGTTTGTGTGTTTAAAGTCTGGGTGTTGTTTCCTTCAGGGCAACACGACTATCCGGAGAGAGGAGGCTTAACTAAATATAGGCAAACCAGGGGGCGAAACGTGGCACGGGCTTTGAATTTCAGACGAAACGGAGCTAATCTCTCCTCTGGTGCGTTTCCTACCTGCAGTTTTGCACCCCAGGTCGGCCTTTTGTGCGTGTGAAAGAGAGACGGTTTTGGAGGGAGCAGAGAGGGACTAGTGCTGTAATGTTGGGCCGAGGGCCAGGCAAGGCCTGCTACACAAGGCCGAGCCACACCAGAACGCTCCCTCTCTCTCCCTCTCTCCCTCTCTCTCTCTGTGTCTCTCTCCCCTTTTCTCTCCTGGTTAGCTATCAGAAAACTATTAACGCCGATTCTCACGAGTTCTCTCATTAAAGCCTCGTCTCAGTGAATACGTGCAATGTTGCTTTGTAAATAAAAGGTTAAACATTTGAAAACGGATGGTTGGTGACACGTGGCCACACGTACAGTAGCTTTGATACAGCTCGAACAGGCCTTTCGGACATACCTGTTATTATGCTTTATAACTAATGTGGCTCAAATATAAAGCGTTCCTTTTCCTTTTCCTTTTTTTTTAATTTTCCTTTACGTAAACAAGAAAAAAATGCTTCGAGGCAGTAAGCTGTAGACATTTCTCTTTAGTTCGATTATACGCTTTGAAGACTCAATTAAATCCAAAGCCATGTAACCTACATACACAGCATTTGGGTTGTGTAATTGAGCCGGAATAGAGCGGAGTGCTTTAGAGAAAGAATTTATACAAGTTGCATCGTCATTAATATTAGTATCACACCTGCTTCATCCCTCAGGAAGAATATCAGCTCTAATTTTGTCTGTATTATATCATATTTTCCACGTTAATTAACAACCTCAAGGTGCCACACCCCTCGCTGATGCCTTCTAGTGTGGCTTCTTTTAATTATCGCACATAAATCACTTTTTTTTTTAACAAGCTGCTAATTGAAAATTCTTACTTTTTTTTTTGTCCACATAGCCTGTCGATATGGCTTCATGTGTGAACACCTCAGCACATCCAAGTCTACCATGACCGAAAGGTAGGAGTGGAGGCAGCGTGACTCATCACAGATAGCTGTAGTCATCCCACCTACGTCCTACGTTTGACAGGCCTATTCATCTGCCACTCTCGCACCGCAGGGCCTGGCGCGAGCCCCGCCGTCAGTCACGTCGGCAGGAAACTTCGCTCGCCGCAGTCGGTGCGTCCGAAACCCCTCTTCTGAGACCCCCTCGGCCCGGTGAACTCACGAGTTAGTACGTCAGCGCTTGGAGAAGGAGACGCGTCATCGCTGAGCACCAATGGGCTCACGAGGTGCAGCAGTAAATACTGCAGTGCAAATCAAATGAAGGATGCGATTGTTTTTTTTTTTTTTCAGATTTCTCTTTGCTTTTCTTTTCTATTTCTTTCCTTTCTACACACACGCTGGAGAAATAAAAAGGAAATATTTGCGGCGAGTCGTGTTGCTTTTCACAATCAAACGCCCTGAGGGGAAACGTGGAGAAACACGCTCTAATACACGTTACACAACTCGGAACCTGGCGATCGTTTCATTAAGTTTTTTGGAAAACATCAAAAATGTTTTAAAGCGTTTACCCTCTGACATGGACATGTTTCATGTTTCATGTGTCCTCTGCATACTTACATTCTATTTATATTTATATTTATGTCATGAAGAACCACAAAGTCACGCAGTTTATTTCCTCAAAATATCGGCGGTCTTAGAGAATATTTCACCCCGAGAAGACGAGGAAAACAAACCCGCTTTGACCTTGGAATTCATCAAAAAATAGATATATTTTCACACAAAACTGGCAATCAGTTGCAAGATTTTACACAGTGCACTGGTTTCCTGAGCTTAAATCTATATCACCTTTACATTTTAAATGATGCACCACCGAGGAGCCCTACTTTGTGTTTTTTTAAATTGAACAAGGTGATGTAAAAAAATTGCGTATTTTGCCTCAACATTGAATGTGCGTGTCTGGTTTCTAAAGAAAGGCGTATGATTTATTACAGAATGTTAGAAAACAGCAAAACTGAAGGGAATGTGAAAGACCATCACGCCACGTCTCGTCCCAGACACACAGGACGCACACACACACACACACACACACACACACACACACACACAGAGGCAAACACCCAGACACATTTGATGCTATGTACCCCACAATGAACCCTGGCTCCTAAGATGAATGGGGTTCCCACGCCTCTCCCAAGGAGTGCAGGGCACAGCCTCCTCCTCTGAGCATTCACACGCACGCACGCACACACACACACACACACACACACACACACACACACACAATGCACGCACTACAGATGGCCACACATAGGTGCATTTGAGGCACACACACACACACTTGCAGTGAAAAGTAGACATTTTAAAAGGCACACACAGACTAATATAGATTATTATTCAGAGCACTCTCAGCCAAAAGGAGCATGTCAGTTTTAGAGCTGGAGACACAGCTCTCTCTTTATCGCTGGCGCTTCAGCTATTTGGCATAAAAAGCAGCTTTTAATTTGTTAAGCAGCAAATACGAAGGGAAATGAGAGATGAGATGTATTTGGGGTGTTTTTTTTTTTTTTTACTT
>CAKAOH010001626.1:0-17253 GCA_916701665.1 Sebastiscus tertius
GTTTAATATCAGTGACGTCACCTGACCACCAAGGACACACTGCTCTCTGCTTCCTCATGACACACCAAGGTGGAGGTGAAGATGCAAACATGGCAAAAAGGGAGTATATAACAACATCTGACCTTAAGAACCGGGCCTGAACCTCATTTGGAAAGACGAATATTACTAAAGGCTAAAAAGAAAAAGCTCACAACGATGCAGGTGGCTTAGCTTCAGAATGTCAGCATGTAGCTCCAGTCTAACATATTCTGTTTAAACCACAGTTGCAGGATTTTATTATGCCTGCACTGCACATTTCTGACTACAACATTTTGAAGAATTGCTTACTGTTGAATAGGGAGAGAGTAAATAGTCACACATGGTGTCACCAGCATAACAGCAAGGAACTTTAACAGAAGGGCGAAACACACATCGAGGTTCATACTCCACCAATCGGTTGTTAGTGGAGCAACAAGTACATGATCCATCACTGGCTTCCAACCACTGCTGATGATGGTTGAAGGGGGTGTCTCTGTGGTGGTGGCTGAGTTATCTATCCCGCAGCAAGCTATGTGCTCCGTCATTAAAAACATTCTACCACCTTCGGTCCGATAAATCTTTTTCTGAACCCGTCAAGCTCAAAAATTGCAAAATGGGAACATCATTGTGGCCTAAAGGATTAACACACATCCAGTTTGAATGTGACTGAGGACCTTTTGTTGCATGTGGTGATAGAGAAATGGTAACTGATGACAAGCAAACCTGAAGGCTGCATTATTAACATAAGATGAGTGTCAAGTTTTCCATTGGACCAACCCATTCTCACTCCTAACACATCAAATGCAGATGCTTGGTCAGTGCCCATCGGAGACTTTTGCTTCTGTATGGGACGCACCAGGCTTTCAACCGACTCCTACGTATGTACACCCATCCATGTTGTTATTAGATGGTCAGAGCCACTGACTTAGTATGAAGGGTTAGAAAGTCTGCAAAGGGCGGGGGGGAATTAGTGGTTCGATTCGGTCAAATAAAGACAGGCCTTTCACCCAGGAGACCGTTTGTGTCCCGTGTGAAACTAAGTTAGCGGTGACTTATTTAACCTGACGGTAGTTTTGTTATGTAACTTGCATACTTAATGCTAACAAGCATACATACTCTATGAGATCCTAAGCTAATCCAAAGTACTTTTGTTTTCTAAGTAAACCTAAAAACAAGCCCATTCGCACGAAAAGAATGCCACGATGATGCACAAGGCATCTAGCGTGCAATAAGTATGCCTCTCCTGAGTTACGCATGTCTTTTGTACGCCATGTATCTTGTACTGACTGCAAAGTACACGCATCTGTGTATAAATGCGTCGGTAAGAGTTAGTGACGTAGTATAAAAAGCGAGAAAAAAAAACACTTATGGCGTGCGGGTGGGTCCAACAAACATGGACTTTTAACCAGTCTGTGTTCAAGACCGTTGTTGACCGGTGTTTTGTTGTGTAAGACACGTCAGTGATGTTTGTCACGTGACTATTGCCACATGTTTTTCTTGTTTTCTGTAGTTGTTTCCATGACATTCTCCCTTACCAGAGGTTTTCTTGCCTGAACCTAACTGTGGACGTTTGCATGGCGTACAAATGACACCAAAAACGCGAAAATGCATACCCATGACATGCGGAATGTCCGTGTAATGTTGTGGTATTTATACGCCTTCCAGTAAGACGGGGTTGTAAAAACTCATAGATTGAAGCGTAGGGCCACTTACCAAGCGTCGGTATTTGACGAGTCTGTAGTGACAGTGTTGACACTGATTGTATGCTTGTTTCCACTTTCATACAGTGAAATGCTTTTTCAGCACCGATATATGAGGGCATCACTGATGTAAACAAAACAATTACAGCCTCAAATGTACATGGACACTAAATCATAGGTTTCTCCGTCATAAGCATTCCAATCCTGTAAGGCCCCAAGGGCTCCCTCAATCATTCTGAGAGTGAGTAAAATGTCTTCAACCAAATAAATCAGAGTACAGCTGCCAGTGAGGCGACAGTGTTTCAGCAGGCAGGCGCCTTGGTTGCAATTACAGCGCAGACCCTTAACTAAGGACCTTGTCTGGAAGAATCATGTAATAGCGCTGAATGGGAGAAAGATGGAGAGACAGATGCTGCAGGGTGTGGTCACGGCAGAGCAATTCGGGATGTGGGGGGGAAGGTGATATCAAAATGATGCAGGAAGAGAAGATATTAAAAGGAGAGTCGACTGTGTGTAGGATGTGTGTTTTGGATGTAAAATATTGACAATGCGCTTAAATGATTGAGTGACAAGCAGAGGACTTCACAGCTATGGTGGATGAAACCTGCCAAAATAAAAAATCAATCAATAAATAAATGACTCAATATATAAATATGTCATTAAATGTAGCAAAAATAATATTAAAAATAAGCCATTAATTTCTATTTCTATTTAATTCGCTTCTTTATTTATTTATCTTTGTACTAATTCCGTTTTTTATTTACTCTTCTGTTTAATTGACCCTTTTATTTATTCAAGTATTTATCTTTATTAATTTTAGTTATTTATTTAATTTTGCATTTATTTTTCATGTATTTATTTATTTTTGCAAAGGGAAAAATCATACAGAAATAAATAAATGCATAAACAGGTAAATAAATACATACGTTTAAAGATAAATATAAAATAAATAAAACATAAATGTAAAAATAAATACACACATTTAAAGATAAATATAACATAAATAAAAAATAAATATAAAAATAAATACACACATTTAAAGATAAATATAAGATAAATGAAAAATAAATAAACCCATTTAAAAATGAATAGAAACAAATACATAAATTAATAAAAGGGAACATTTTTGATTTCGGCAGGGTTCGTCTTCCATACATATTACCCCCTCATCATCTGTATTCCCCTTCAGCGTTCAAACATACAAACATGAGAGGGATGAGAGCGGGAAGGACAAAGAGGTGAGGGTCGAACTTGAACTCCTCCTCATCTCGCTGACACTCCGACATCTGGAGTATCCTCCTCAATGAGCCTCATTTAAACTGATTCTATGCCTCCTCCGATAGTCACGTAGTTAGGGGGGGTAATAATAACACTTTGCATTAAAATGCAGAAGGCGTCCTTCAAACTGGAATTGAATTGCAGTCGGGGAAGTTAAATCTCTGTGATGACAATCAGCGCGCTGGTTTACCAACAAGTGCTCGATTTGACTTTCATTAAGATAATTTCAGCAGTTCAACAACCTCAGCTGCCCCGATTTTTGCTTTTTTATCAACCGCAAGAAATAAGTTTCTACTTTTAATCTTCCATATCAGATAATTGCACCGGTCCCATGAATCTATTTAATCTGAGAATGTTGCCACGGCAGCACCGCTTGAAACTCTGCATACTAGGTGTGAGCTTATCCAATTCATTGTTTCCGTAACAACGCTGATTGAAAAGGATCAAATTTAATGCAATCAATCCCCCTGAGAAATCAGGAGGCACAAATACTGAATTTTAAGTATGACGAGAGAGAGCCCAGTGGAGGTACAGGAGAGGATCAAATACCGATGCTGCCGACGTTATTCATAAAGAGCTTTTAACGGAAAAAAAGCTTTATCACAAAGTGCTTCAGAAAGCAACGCTGGACATGAATACATAACGACGGAACAATTATAATCACAAAAGAAAAGAGTGTGCTGTTGATTAATGATACGCATCAGCGGCCGTCTCTCAGTCTCCACACTGTTACAATAAACTGCTCTGGACAGAAATATGAAATGCAGACAAACATTTGACAAAAGAGCAGGAGTGGGAGTTTACAGCTGGGAGTCCGACGCCGTGTTGCGAGGCAGCGATGTGTAATGTGCAACAAGCTCTGGGGACACACACAAAATATGCATACAGGCACATCCAGACCCACAGATGAAGAGACAAACAGGACACACACACACACACACACACACACACACACACACACACACACACAGGGGGACATAGTGAAATCAGAGTGGAATCACAGCCAACCTGAGCCTACAGGCTTATCTTCACCATGTGTCGGTAAGTCACACACGCGCATGCACACGCACATACACATAGACACACTCAGATTTGCCGGCTGGTGAAATCAAGCTGGCTTTGTGACTATAAGTCCTGAAAATTAGATAGCTTGCCGCTATTGCGCCCTATTGAGGGATCACACACAAAAACACACTCACACACAAGTGGACGCATACGCACACCGATTATAAAGGACACCTAAATCTTCCCTTTCTCTCGTCACTGGCTCACCGCACTCCTGGCATGTGTTACTGCCGACTTGATTACATTCATATGGCTATGTGTGTGTGTCTGTGTGTGTGTGTGTGTGTGTGTGTGGCCTGATCCTCTGGATTTCCAGAATCACCGTTGCAATCTGTTGCACGGATGGATGGATGGAGGGAGGGATGGAGAGAGAGAGGGAAGGATGGAAAACATACCACAGGAAAAACTAATTACAGAACAGAAGGTCCTTGGGCTAAAAAACACACACACACACACACACACACACACACACACACACACACACACACACACACACACACACACACTCTGCCACTGTCTCCGTTTCTTTCTCTCTCTCAGACAGACACTCACACGGCCGCTCGTTATTACACACACGCAATGAAGGATGGGTTATCCCCGTCCTCCGCCACCTTTACCTCCATAAAAATAACTGCGCCGTGATTGGATAATCATCACGACGCGGTCACCTCTACTGTCGTAAAAAGGTTGAAATACAATTGGTCACTTCATAAAAAGCCAAGGATTCTCCCTGAAAACTAGACACCGTGGCTGGAGATCCAGAATATACTGTATCTCACTCACGCACACACACACACACACACACACGCATCCCAAGATAAAAAACACGCACTTGTCCATGCGGACTAGAGGACCATCCAATAAATCTGATTTGACCGTATCTTTTTACTGCAGAGACATTCTGTGCCACAAACACTTCCTGGAGGCTTTTTTCTGCGGACGCCGGCTGTATCAGAGAGACGGAGCGTTGGTGGTGAATAAACAACACAATGAACGAGACAGCCATGACGCCCCTTTTGGATTCACATCTCGGTTGGATTCATCATCAGCGCGGCACGGTCAGTGTGCTCACAGGACGGTTCCAGGCACTAAAACATCGTAAAATAAGATGCCCGTTGTTTTATATGGTTGTTTTCGGGCTGTAAACAGAAATCTGATTTGTACAAGGCAACAATTTAATGTAGGAAATACATCACGTAGTTTTATATCCGGGTCTCTGTAGACCAGTAGACCAGTAACTCCCACAGACTGGGTCGGGACCCACAGGTGGGTCGCCAAATACATTTGCAGAATTACTTCCATCGACTTTTATTTAACGTTTATATCTGCAGTTTACCTTTCAGCCACATGACGGAGCCTGGATGTTCGTATTGTTCTGATAATTGTACTTTAAACATTGAATCTAATATGAAAGACCAGCGTGCATTCTGTTTGTTTCATTGATGAAAGAAAAAAAGCCTGTTAACTCTTTATTTGGTCTCATTGATAGAGTATTTAACATGTGTATATTTTCAATAACATAAAATGAAGCTGTGATTTATCAAACAATATATATCTCTTTGAAATGGCTGGTTTACCTGTTCAAAATAATATAAAAGGGGGAAGTGGAAAAGGCAGTAAAGATGGTCAGGAACGTTCATTCACCTTCTTCTCACCATTTATAGGTAAGGCCTATAAAGGACTGAGTCCTAAACCCTGGAATGAGTTAGCATTTAGCACTTCTGGTTCCCTCGTCTGGAAGTCAATGGGTTTATAGTTAGATGAAATAAAGTCTGTGGTTAACACCAGCTGAAGAGATGTTAAGGTTTTGTTCTACGACATAAAATACATCAATAAAAATCCCACTCATGAATTTTGAAGCTTGTATGTGTCTTAAAAAAAGAGGTTACTAACAAGTGTCTAAATGAGAATACTTCATGTCCACACCGACTCGTCCTCCTTTACAGCCTCGTTGTGTTTACTCACACTCATGTGACTGTGTGTTCTTTGTTTATAGCCCAACGTTAGCTTTTCCCTTCTGCTGTTTGCATTCACACTTGAAAAATCATGAAAGTGGTGTTTATTTGTGGAGATTATCTTGCTCAACAAAATGTATAAGTATCATAAACGTGTGTTTGCCACAGAGCTTATATTCTGCAATAATACAAAACCCAATGGATCAACCCCGTTGGCTTTTAGTGGAGGGAACCAGGGTGATGCTAACTTCCTGGTTGGCCTACAAGAATGCGTCATCCTTGGAGCACGCTATTGTGAATTGGGTTGCGATGTTTTGCTATTTTTAAGACGTGGGTACCCAGATAAAACGTTCAGGAAACATAACAACAATGTGATGATTACATTACGCTGTTAGCTGGAGGCAAAGCTAAAGGAAAGACTGGAGGCAAACACGAATTACCTCAGAGTAGCAGGCTAAAGTTGCACATCGGAAATGTCATCTTGTTGTGTTGTTGGGTGCCAGAATCGAAGGAGTATGGCTCCGACCTTGACATTTGATTGCATACCTTTAAGATGACAAACTGCGACTCGAGGCCGTAGCGAGCCGCAATATCGGCAAAGCGTTTCAGAGATGGAGAAAAAAATATTGCTAAAGTTTAGCTTAGCCTTCTGCTAACTTAGTTGTCATAGCTGCCGTATATACACTCACCGGCCACTTTATTAGGCACACCTGTTCAATTGCTTGTTAACACAAATAGCTAATCAGCCAATCACATGGCAGCAACTCAATGCATTACGTCATCTAGACGTGGTGAAGACGACTTGCTGAAGTTCAAACCGAGCATCAGAATGGGGAAGAAAGGGGATTGAAGTGACTTTGAACGTGGCATGGTTGTTGGTGCCAGACGGGCTGGTCTGAGTATTAACCTGCTGATCTACTGGGATTTTCACCACAACCATCTCTAGGGTTTACAGAGAATGGTCCCAACAAGAGAACAGATCCAGTGAGCGGGATGTGGACGGAAATGCCTTGTTGATGTCAGAGGTCAGAGGAGAATGGGCAGAGTGGTTGGAGATGATAGAAAGGCAACAGTAACTCAAATAACCACTCGTTACAACCAAGGTATGCAGAATACCATCTCTGGACGCACAACACGTCCAACCTTGAAGCAGATGAAGACCACCCGGTGCTAGCAAGGTGTAATAAAGTGGCCGGTGAGTGTATATACATACAGTGAGCTCACCGTTCACACAGAAGGTTCAATCGGAGCACCCT
Source organism: Sebastiscus tertius (assembly GCA_916701665.1). Lineage (NCBI taxonomy): Eukaryota > Metazoa > Chordata > Actinopteri > Perciformes > Sebastidae > Sebastiscus > Sebastiscus tertius. The sequence continues at coordinate 7,273 of CAKAOH010001626.1, forward strand.
TAGTGCTTTAGTCCCCTTAAACCTTAATAGGCATAGGCGCCAACTGCTTCAGGGCGTTTGACCGAACTCAACATATTCATCCCGCCAACCCATGAATTGTAAATACTGGAAAAGGGGGGACTTGGCTTGGGAACCAGAGAGTTGCCTTCATGGACCAAGTACGAAGTGTGGACTGGTAGTTCTGTTTTTTTCAGTCATAATAAATCAAACCAATTACAGTCTTTGATGCATGAGGGGGTTTGGAGGCAGCAGCTGAAGGCTTAGGGGAGACTCGGTTTCCTCCAGACAAAACAACAACAGCATTTAATTATGAGAAGTATCAACACACAATGTAAACGTGTCAAAATGGTTAAAGACTAACTGCTCACTGAAACACAGCTGTGTTACTGTACGGCACACACACACTCATATGATGCCAGCAAATGATGCTATTGCACACATTTGATGTGGTTTTACACTCAATCTGAAGTTGGAAGTGGATTACAGATCAGTTCACTGTGGAAGAGTGTGTGATGAAGGGTGTACGTTCAGATCACTCATGAACCGAGGGTCATCAGTTCATTAAAATGACTATTCAGCAAATAGCTGAGGATGACCTGCTCCAATGCAGCTCAGACAATTTATGAGAAATATGCCAAGCTCCAAGAGCCCGAAATAAAGTCTTTAGATTTCTTGTTTTGTCCAACTAACATTCCAAAATTACAATTATATAAAACATAATAAAATAAAAATAAATATTTATAAATTCGAGACGCTTTAACCAGAGAATGTTTGGTAACTTTTGTTTCATCAATGACTTCAATGATTATTAACTTATCATTTCACACTGCAATACAGAAGTTAAAGGAGGCTAAATAACGCTTCAAACTTGCGCTAAATTTTGACGAGGAAAACCGTCATGTCCATTTTCAAAGGGGTCCCTTGACCTCTGACCTCCAGATCAGTGAATGTAAATGGGTTCTCTGGGTACCCACGAGTCTCCCCTTTACAGACATGCCCACTTTATGATAATCACATGCAGTTTGGGGCAAGTCATAGTCAAGTCAGCACACTGACACACTGACAGCTGTTGTTGCCTGTTGTACCTGTGAGGGTTTCTGGACAACATCTGTCATTGTTTTGTGTTGTTAATTGATTTCCAATAATAAATATATTCATACATTTGCATAAAGCAGCAGATTTTCCCACTCCCATGTTGATGAGAGTATTAAATACTTTACAAACATGCGATTAATCGCAATTAAATAATTGAATGGATTGACAGCCCTGGTCAAAATACAATCTACAAGGCCAATAATGAACCTTAAAGCTCAGCAGTGACGCTCTGCATACTGTATAATAACTGTTCAGATTCATGTACTTCTAGCTGTTGTGAAGCACACAATGGGACATGCCATGCTTGCTGTGTGTGTTTACATTGGAGTCAGGCCTGTTTCTGTGAAATCTGTGCCAAATGCATGTCATTACCTCAGGAGAAGCTGGGTTGTGTCTAGACTGCAGCCTGAGCTGTGTGTTAACTCATGTAAATATCCCTAAAGATGGCTGCTGGGGTTGTGATTCCTGCAGGCTGCTCCAGGTGCATCTAACTTGCATCTTTTTTTCTAAAGCCGTGAGCTGTATTTTAACAACCACAGATACAGACAGGAAAGGATTGGAATCCAATTTCACTTAATACTCCACCTTTAGGAGTAGTCCTGGGAAATCAGGTTTTAATCCCTCCTGGTTGTGTGTTGTGGCTTAGAGCCCCACAAAGTCGAGATCTAATCTAGAGTTGTCAGTGTGTTTGCTCTGGAGCTTTCACACCAGGTGAAACGGGAGACTTCAGCGCCCGGTACTGTCGCCCACTTCCTCACTGATAACTATTGCACTGTCGGTGGCGTACTGCATCGCTTCACATTACGGCATCTTCATCACTTCTTATGAATCAGCATATTAGGACAGTGTTATTCATAAAATCTTTGATATAACTCACTCTATAGAGATATTTATTTTGGCTGTTTCTGCAGCTACAGGCAGTTTTAAGGCCTATCAAATGAAAATTTGTCAAAATTTGCAGTGCAACGCTTAATAAATATATACACAGTGTTATTACCCATCTTCACATAAAACATAACTACTAAATAATGTGATTTAATAAAATCTATGAAGCATTTTATAGATCCAAACACCACTTTTCATCATGTCCCACAACTGTGGTCTCAATGTTGAGATACATAAAATGAGCTAATTCAATTATAATATGATATTATTTCAAATGGAACTGTTTCATAGACATATTACTTTACACCATATTCAAATGATGTATTTGTTTACAAATCATTTATATATTTTTTTGCATCTGAATGCACCTGTTGCACCACTTTTTCTATTACGTTTTCTATTAACTTATTTGTTTATTTAATTTATTATTAGTATTATTATTATTATTACTTTTTTTATTTGTATTATTATTATTATTTTTTATATTTTTATTTTATTCTATTCTTTTTTGTTGATTTGCTTATTTATTTATTTATTAATTTTGTTATTTCAATCTGAATGCTGATGTTGGTTTCTCTAGTGTACTTATTGTGTTCGTCTCTAAGCTCAACTACTTAAAAATTGGTTTATAAACTATTGTAATTACGAACTGTAAATTGCAAATATACAAAAACAACCTCGAAAAAAAGGGGAAAAAATAAAGTATAAAAAAATAAATAAATAAATAAATGCGCCTGTCTCACACTTCTCACCAAGACTCTGAACAAACACCATCGGAGAAGTTTTACTCAAAGCCAAACAATCTGGTTTCCATGGAAACAGAAGTCAGCAGGTGAGCACATGGATGACAGGTTGGGCCGCCCACATAGGTGACCCTCAAGATCAAGAACAACAAGGTGAAGATCACCTTTTCTTCTCCAGTATTTGTTGTGTGTCCTCACCATACAGCTTAGTCATTGTGTATTTTGATCTACATTTAATAAAATAACTTAATATTACTGTTGAATTCATGTATATTAGATGTTAAGAGTCAAAGCTAACTGTCATTTATCAGCAATATTAGCAAAAATGTCATTTCATTTTGTCAGGACGTTAGACATTAGAGTTACATTCTGTCATAAAAAGCAACATATTTTATATGTTTTGTGTGTTTTTTATCAATATTTATAATGATGCACAAAGCTTGATGAAAAGGAATTTAAATGTCTTCAAAATATTCTAGAAATTAAAAAAGGAAAATGTATAAAATTAATGATGTTGAGGACATTTAGCAAGAACAAGTGATGAAAACCATAAAAAATAAACATGTTACAGATTAAACTCTGAACCACTATATGTAATGTTGTGTAGACGTTTCTATGTATCTGTGTTACGTACTCTGATGGTTGAAATTTTAATTTATATGCTGATTTCTTTCAGTCAAAAGTGAGCGTAGTTGCAGAAACACATTGGTAACAAAAGCTTGCCAGGATTTGATGTTCTGCTGAAACAAATGAATGTTAATCAACGATATGGATCGGTTAACCCTTTCTAAAACCAAAATCCCAAATATTTTCTGGCTCCAGCTCCACCAAATCAAGTATCTTCGTTTTTTTCGACTGTTAATTGCACAAAACAAGCAATTTCAAAACATCACTTTGGGCTCTGAGGACTCGTGGTGACCGTTTTATAGAGAAACCAAATCAATAAAACCAACTGACACGTTAATAAATGAGCTGATTTGATGCACCATGTTGTTTCTCCTGTTCAGGTACATTTTGTAATTTGCTGTGCTGTCTCCTCTGAACGCTGGCTTCTGGATTTGCAGGGTTGGAGTGCGTCTGCATCCTGTTGAGGATGCGTAATGTGCTGTGCTGTGCGTTTCTCTCTCTCCCCAGCGCCACCGCTCTCCCTCGTCTCCATCGGCCTAATCCTGGCCTATCACACACACACCTTGTAGAGGAATGCGTTTCCCTCCGACCACAACAATATGCACCCAATCTGCCTGTTGTGAGTGTGTGAGTGTGTGTGAATGTGTGTGTGAGTGTGTGGGTAGGTTTGTGTGCTTGCGAGCATTTTTTTTTTTAACTCCCAGGTGTATCTCAGTCAGAGGTGAGGGAGCTTGTGAGCACAAACAGGAGTGTTTGTATTGCTATTTCCCAGCATACCTTCAGCATTTTGCAAAACGCTCATTGTGAGCACGCTCTCCTTTCTTTGTGTGTGTCTTTGGATGCATGTTGGGAGATGGGACCTCGTTCAATCATAACATCGTTGCGCTGATCTGCTGGGCGGCTGCGTGTCCTTCTGAGGGATTAAACCGAACCAGAGACAATCACACACACACCCTGCTCATTCTGGCTCCGGCTACATCCACACAAGAAGCGCTTTAAAACCGACGTGATGTCCGTACACACTAGCATTCTCGCACCGTATTTGAAATAATCTTCGTCTATACTAACACGCACCGATTCGACTTTTTCAGTCCTGTTACCGATAGCGATATCTGGGCTTGACTGAGTACCGATCCGATATCAGTGTTGTGCGGAAGTGACTGGGATCATTCTTTTATGTGTAAGGCAACATCAGGTTTGACTTAAACATTACTTTCCTAAACAAAATGTAACAAATAAATACGTACATATCAACTTATGTAATTGTTTTTTTATCATTAAAATAATAAATCAAACACCAGCAACTTTGTAAATAACCTTTGTAAACATTTTTAATGCAGCAACATATTGGTCAAAACTGCAACAGGAACTCAAATGACAGTATATAATGTGTATGGTATATAAACATAGAATTGAATTTAACAGATCGGCCCCATTGTCAGCTATTTGAGTCAGTATCAGCCCGATATCCGATCCGGTATCGCTGTCGGTGCAACCCTACTGAAAAACGCATATCACATGACCATTCTACGGTTGGTTGCTTAGTTACAGAAAATACAATGCAGTAGTGCTGGGACGATACACCTATCTCCCGATTCCATACTATCACACCGGTGTTGCCACAAGTTTATCATCTGGTAGCAAACCTTCCTCTCCGTCACCTCCCTATCGACCACCTTTTATCATGGCTGCTACTTAGATACTTTGGGGTCATTTCATTCAGTCAGGAAAGACTTTTTGACCGCAGCTGGGTCGACGCTAAAGTCGTTTGTTTTCTTCCGGAAAAGGTTCACCTGATAGGGGCGTGACGAATCAGGGAAGGACATATCGCGACTTATAAGACCCGATCAAGAAGAGAACATGGGTGTCTGTGTCTCTGTTTCCGTCCGTCCAGACTAAACTCAACCCTGGAGTTTTTAAACTAGAACGGGGTCAGCAGCGTTTTCAAATGTCTCCGTTTTAGGGGCTCGGAAACGCCGGAGTAGTGTGGACGCTAGCCATACACGTAGCAAAAGTTAAGTGTTTTAAAACAAATGTGTATTAGTGTGGATGTAGCCTCATTCTGGCCTCTCTCTCTTTGCTCTGCCTTTCTGTTTTCTTTCTCTTTCTCAGTCTGTATCGACTGTATGTGTGGCTGTCGGTGTGTCTGTGCCACTTCATCAGCCAGTCATTCAGTCATTCCCCCATCACGATGCTGCTGCTGCCTCTCCCTCTATCCATCTATAATGCTTCCAATTTCACACTTTCACTGTCAGTACATGCACTTAATTACATTGCCAGCAGGTTTACACACTCCCACACACACACACACACACACACACACACACACACACACACACAGACAGACAGACAACACTCAACACGACCAGCATCGATTATTCCAGCTCTTGCCAATCAAACCGGCTCCCTGCGGAACCAGGTCTGACATGAGGAGGTGGGACCTGAACCCGAATTCCCCACGGCAGGATTTCCCGAATGTAAAACGTATGTTGCGCGGAGTTCCGGTCACCAAGGCAACAGTAAGGGTGTCGTAGCGACAATATGGGCAGCTGTAGCTCTGAGTAACAGCTGTTAATTTTGCAGCCACATCTGGCAGCATCTCTTCCCAGTCCACGCACACACACTAGCATAAAGCACACAGAGGGTCTCGGGAGAAGGGGAGGGTGTTGTAGTGTGTGTGCGCTCATCGTTCATGCGTGCGCGTTCTTGCATGTGAGAAAGCACGGGGGCATGAGTCACATGGCAACATATGCGCGCTTTCACCCTCCGGGCCGGCCTGATGGCACATTTACTGTACAAGGGAGCACATGTGCGTCAGAGATCATGTTCAGAGCTATATCTCCCGTTTTATTGTCTCACCCTCCTCCCGCCCCAAAGAGGAAGTATAATTATGTAAAACATCCATTTACACACTTGGTTGGCGGTAAGCGGTAAGAAAAGGCGAGAGAACTATGAGGCGTGTTTGCATTGGGAGAGTAGCAGCTGAGAGATAAGTGAGTCTGAGCAAACCAAACGCTTTAGTCAAACACGATCTACGAGGACCTGCTGCCACACTTAAGCACTAGAACCAACAGTCCACATCTGCAAGGTGCATTCCAATACAAAACACACTTCATCCAGAATGTGTCAAAGCTGGACAAACATCTGCTGGCTGGACAGGTTTCTCTGGCAACATATGAAACTAAAGAAACCTGATGAATCCATCGGTACCAACCATGTCATAGTGTCATACTAGCGTGACGCAAAGGAGGTTAAATAATGCTTAAAACGTGCGCTAAATTTTGGCGAGGAAAAACATTTTCAAAGGGGTCCTTGACCTCTGACCTCCAGATGTGTGAATGTAAATGGGTTCTCTGGGTACCCACGAGTCTCCCCTTTACAGACATGCCCACTTTATGATCATCACATGCAGTTTGGGGCAAATCATAGTCCAGTCAGCACACTGACACACTGACAGCTGTTGTTGCCTGTTGGGCTGCAGTTTGCCATGTTAGCAGGTTTTATGCTAAATGCAGTACCTGTGAGACCTGAAACCTCTGGTCAATATCTGTCATTGTTTTGTGTTGTTAATTGATTTCCAATAATAAATATCTACATTCATTTACATAAAGCAGGATTTTGTCCACTCCCATGTTGATAAGAGGATTAAATACGTGACTAATCTCTCTTTAAGGTACATTTTGAACAGATAAAACAAATGTGCAATTAATCACAATTCAATATTTTAATTTTGACTGACAGCCCTAATAAAAACATATGATATATAAAAACATGTATAATGCAACACTATACTACTAATCAACACAGTAGTGCCATGTTGAGGAACTACAACATTAAAGTTTGATATTTCAAGTACATTTTGCTGATAACACTTTTATACTTTAACTAGTAACATTTTGAACTTGTAGACAAAAGCAGGCTTCTCATTTCCAGCCGTTGTTCTACTTAATCAAGTTTCTATTAGCTCTCTGAATCAGTTGACTCTGGCTGATGCGTTAGCTTGTAGCCATGCATGCTAAAGATTGTGGCTTACATTAGAGCAGGCAAACACTCATCATTCTCTCATGCTCTCTTATATTTCCGTCATAGTTTCCTAAATCCTTTTCCTCATCTTCCATTAGATGTTTTTCATTCCTCATCATCTATTTATTACTTCCTCTTAAGTCCTCCTGCCTTTTCACCCTCTTACAACATCGGCTCCTCTGTGATGTGCCACTTACTGCACATGTTTTCATCTTCTTTCACACGTTGCCTCATCTTTGTCATGCTTTCATGCTTTCATGCTTTCATGCTTTCATGTCATTCCATCGCTCCTCTCTCCTCATCTGCCACCTCCCATCTTCTCTCTCCCCCCAACATCATCATCATCATCCTCATCATCCTATACCCCTGCCTCAAATTCTCCTCTTCTGTCACCCCCCCACCCTCCCTCCTGTCCCTCCACCATCTCTCTGCCTGTCTTCTGTTCGTCAACCTCATCGTGTCCTGCTGCTGCAGTCTCTCATCTTTCTTTGGCTTTCATCTTGCTTTCCCTCTCCCCAATATGTCACTCTGGTACTCCAAGACAAAAGACAGAGAAGGGAAGATGAGGATGATGTATGTGTGTGTGTGTGTGTGTGTGTGTGTGTGTGTGTGTGTGTGTGTGTGTCTGTCTGTGTGTGTGTGTGTGTGTGTGTGTCTGTGTGTGTCTGTCTGTGTGTGTGTCTGTTTCCATATCATTGCTCTTCGTTCAAGGTTTTTCAAAAGAGATAATTGAAAAGAAATGTTTCCAAAAATGGGATATCCGCCTCTTTTTAAGTGCCTAGCCTGAAAACTAAATGATGAATAGCTCAAAAATGGAGCAAATGAAATGAGTGTTTTCAGAACAGAAGGTCACGTGAGCTCTTCGCTGACCAATGTATGACAAAGCCTACCTGCTCTGTGCTCAATGACCATGAGAACTGTTTAGAGAGGTTTTTTTACTGTATTGGCCAAAGATGTGTTTTTCTGTCTGCGTGGGAGTCGTATGATTGCAGCTCTGAAGGGTCACGTGTAGTAAAGTAACGGTGGAGTCAGCTACAATAAAAATTGCTAGACATTAGTGATATCTTTTTATAGAACATCATATGATGGCTTGTGGGGGCGGCGCACAAAATCAGCTTAAAGTGTCAAACAGCATTATCCCACATCTCACATGCTAAGCGGCTGACAACCACACACACACACACACACACACACACACACACACACACACACACACACACACACACACACACACACACACACACACACACACACTCACTAAAGAAACACAGGGGTTTGCAAGAATTGGAAAACTTCCAATCTGGTCTACAAGGTCACGGAGCCACGGCGAACACGTATCGAGCCGATCTATCTACTCGCAATCAAGGACGGAGGAGGATTTAAAAAGCTTGGTGCATATTTAGAGGTTAAAGGACATACCATATATACTCAACTCGACTTGTGTATCTGCCCCCTTCCTGTAAAATGCTTCATGTCTTACAGGAACCAAATGGCAAGAAAAACTAGAATTACGTACATATGGACAACCCGAAAATAACCCAAAAACAACCCGGGAACATAATGCCTCTGGCCGCGGCTAACGCCGGCACTGAGGCATAAAAACGTTATTGCACTTCTGGATCAATTCTGTTGTTTCTTCACTTGGATAAATGGCAAAATGCACACACTGAGAAACAGATCATAAAATCTAATGGCAGCAATATCTTGAACTGAGGCGGTAAATATCAGGTCTTGTGTCAGCCCCTCCAAAGCAAAGAGCAAACACTCTCTTCTTCTTCTTGTAGCTGGCTGTTTGCACCAGCAATCAACAACCACACAGAGAGAGACGAATCCATCACAGAAGAGGGAAAGATACCAATTTGTCCACTGACAGCAGCCTCAATAGACCAGAAGGTAATGCAGGATGGACCTGTGCTACATGTGATGGAGACGACTGCTTTGATTCATTCTTGAAAAGACTCTGTTATTAAGCTATTTGTACCACTCAGGTCTGGCACGCTCTCAAAAGTAATTCTGGAAATTGTATAAGTACACGAGGCAGGCTGAGGGGAAGGAGGTTATCAGGAAATCACTGTACTTCATCATTACTGTTTTATGAAAAATAGGAGCGTAGATGCCTTTCAGGGTGAAATCGTCCACAAACTGTGCTTCATAATAAAGCAGAAGGTGGCTAAAAATAAAAAAAGAGCTAACTCGGTGGAACCACATCACATCCTACACTTGGCTGGTGTGCTGTTCTCTGCTGGCAGGTTGTGGTTTGAGTCAAAGCAGAACCTGATTAAGATTTGAACAGCTTTCTCCTTTATTCTGGAACCGTCAGAACCTGCGGTCAGTGTTTATAGCGGTAAAACGATAAAGAGGACAACAGGAACGATGATGGAATTTGTCTTTGTGGTCGGTGGTCTAGACCTGGGTTATGGTTTCCATAAAATAAATGGTTTTAACAGACCACAACACCTTTTTAAACCCCCCTATATTTACTATTATATGTGCATACCAGTGGCTTCCAACACCGAGGTCTGGAAAGGAATCGCAATATAAATCTGAGAATTAACAGGATGGGAAAGCAAAAAAAACACCCCTCTTCTACAAATATATATATGTATAT
>CAKAOH010001627.1:0-11849 GCA_916701665.1 Sebastiscus tertius
ATTATCATTAATAATAACAATAATATTATCAATAATAATAATAGTAATAATAATAATAATAATAATTATTATTATTATTATATTAGGGGGGAAAAAGTGTGAAAAATTGCAATAAATCGGAAGAAATGGGACCCTGGGAGGAGATTATGTATCCAAACTAGATGCCTGTAAGCAACAAGAACACGTGACTCACACTTTCTAGTTGTTTAAAGCTGCCCTCTAAATTCTGCTGGGCCTTCTTGGCATCAGACAGGTGCTGTGGAAGAAAGAGGTTTCAGTTAATAAGCTGCAGTTTAAAATGATGACTCAGTAAACCACAGCAATCTGCCAAATTTCCCTGTTCCCTGTTCCCTGTTCTCTCTGTCCTCCCTCCCTCCCCCGTGTGATCTTCCTCCTTCTCTCACTGTTTTGCGTTCCAGTTTGAGATCCTGAAGGTACTTGGTGAGTTCCACGCAGATGCCGGTCATCATGTTTTCAGCGATGAGCTCCCGTTGGCCGGCGTAATCGTTCAGCTCGTTCAGGATCTCCTGGAGTGACGCGTGATTGCTGAATCTGCAGCATGGAGGGAGAAACAGTTAGGAAAATCATCACAGCTGGAGAGACCGACGTTTAATTGACCAATTGCTGAACCCAAATCCAATCATAGCTTAGCAACCATAACTAGGCACTGTCAAGCTTTGGATCTCTCCGCATGTCGAAGCGATGTGCTCTAATAAGTGTGTGATATGTATAAAAGACATGTGCAAACATGAAATGGATGAATTAAAGTGTGTGCTTATCTGCGTTGGTTGCAAACGTTAGCATGTCCTGCTAACTGGCTTACAAAGACAGTAGAAACTTTGCATTATTTTTAAGATAACTACTATTATTTAGTGGAGTTACAGGTTTCTTTAGAAAAATATCTATTCAGGACTATAACATCCACCCTGTGGGAGCCAAGATGCTACTATATCAGATGTACAGAACAGAAAGTCACACAATAACACAAACAAACTGACCGTTCGATGCAGCGGTAAACCAGCAACTCACGTTTTCTGGGAGGTAAAATTACCGTTTTTGTGAATGGAGTCTGGTGGCTTTCAAGACGGTGAGGTAAGTCGCAAGGTAAAGCAGTGAAAATATTCTAAATATAGTGTACACTTAAATTGATACTCATTTTTTTGGGGTGGGCCTATTTTTAGGTGGCTAAAGTAAATTTTTCTGCTGTTCCCGTCCACAGCCGATTTACCTTGCCATCAGACAGCCCTTTCCAACGGGGAACTGAAGCCGTTATCTCGCTCTCTTCAAAGCCACCAGACTCCATTCACAAAACCAGTAATTTTACCTTGCAGAATGTGGGAGTATACATATAACCCCACTTCATAAAAATCCAAACTAACCCTTTCAGTTATTTCCAAACTTAGTACAGCTAACATTGACTCAGCTAGTGCTAGCGTTCACATTATTCATAACCTTATTGGTTAGCTTCATGATTAGCTCACTTTGGTAACCTGCTTTTTGCAACGGCTGAGTGGGCGTTTCCATTTGAAAAAAAAAAAAAAAGCAGATGGACCCGCCCTTTAACTACTGACACAGTAGTCTGTCTGCTCTTTTCTTTTTAGCTTGGGGAACTTTAAACCCCTGATTCTCAAGTCAAAGATGTGTAAAATATCATCATCGGTTATTCCTCATCCTCAAATTATTTTCTCTTTTATAAGTGACGCATACGTTTTGACAATAAGAACGTTAAATCATAAATAGAACCACGGTGTTGCTTGTTGTCCTAGTTTATTTTTCCACCGTAAGCACTGAAACCATCTAAGGGTTACGTCAGAATGAATAAATTACATTTTTACTTACAATACTGCACTATAATACTAGAACAAACTAGTATTTCCATGTTTTGTCTGTGGATCAACAGCTGGTTAGGATGCTGACTTTTCTTCCTGGGACATGTAGCTTTAGCATCACCCTTTTAGCATTATAACATATAGCCATCATGTGCATATTTCAGACGCTTTTACAGGATTGTCATTTTAAAACGAGTCAACGCAAAACATCAAAAAGTCAACTGGAGATGGAGTTTTCAAACAATTGACACCGTAAGTTTTAGCGTTAACATTACCTTACGCTAGCTAGCCGACGTTATCCATAGTTGTCAGCTAGAAATGAGAAGCCTGCTTTTGTTTACTTACTGTGTTAAATCAAAGACCTATAGTTTTAAAAATTACTGCAAACTTTAAGTAGTAAATCTGCCACTGTTATCATTCCTACTGTGTGTGGTGCAAGAACGGAAAGCTTGACAGGCTTACTTATTTTAAAAATTGACAATATAAACAGTCTAAATGGGGCACTTTGTATTTCCTGTTAGTGTTTGTTAATGCAGTAGCTGACAGGAAGTAAACTTGCACCAAAGCTGTTGTCCTAGCAACAGAATGGCAATTGTTATTGTTCTCTTACTTGCAGTCTTGCTCTTCTTTGCTCCCTCGTTTGGCATATTTCTTTGATAGATTCCTATTAAGACAGTGAAAAAGACGCAGTGTGATTCTCTATTACACTCACATACATAAATGCACAATACAGTTAAGTTCCCAATTCATGTAGATATAAATACACCTTCAGAAACAAGCTTATAAAAAATCAAAAAGCACACCTGAGTTGTTTAGCGTAGCTCTGCTCTATTTCTGTCCGTTCCTTCACAAACTTTATGTAGCGCTCCACCAGGTCGAGGCCGCATTGCGTATGCTTCTCGATGTGATCATACTGGTCCTGTGAGAGGAACAGCACAAAGCAACATGTTTTCATACATGTATAAGCACACAAACGCTGCTGCATCTGTTGAGCGATACAGCGGACATAGTGCAATCTAAAGCTTTTTGGATGGTGACACATGTTTCATTGTTTTGTCTCTGCGCTCCAGCACTTTGGATTTGAAACAAAGTTGATGAAGTTAAAGTTGAGGGTGGTTACATCAGTGTAAGACTTGCAGCCATTTTTATGCACTGTCCAAATTTAAAGGTCCCATATTGTAAAAAGTGAGATTTTCGTTTCTATTTTTTTTTATTATAAAGCAGGTTTAAGTGCTATAGAAATACTATGAAAGTATTGAAACTGAGAAATACACACAACTCCTATTCAGAAACTGCACCTTTGAAACAAGCCGTCAGGATTTCTGTAATTTTGTGATGTCACAAATATATAATATTTAGACTATTACATCGTTTTAAATGTAAACACTTTAAATGTGTCCCAGTTTATTTCTGGCTGCAGTGTTTGTGAATAACATCAGCTGACAGGAAGTAAACATGGAACAAAGGGTTTCGAAATTCCATACTATCATGTTACAGTATGCAACGCTGGATACTACGGCGGCATATATTTCCCACAATGCAATGCGGTAGTGACGACGTTGACAGACAGCTCTGTAACATCAATAACGCTTTGATTTAACTGTAAGATTTCTCTGTGCTTATATATATAAATTAATTCAGACTTTGATTCTCACAAACCGTCATTCTGGTCACATGAGGTTGGCACGGGTTACCATGGTTACATATCTACAACCGGCAAGGAGGCTCTCAGGAAGTGACGATGTAAATTACTGCTCAGTGCGCCCGAAAAGATTCATACTACTGTTCATTCACATAAAAGTATGTTGAACGACAGTACATATATTGAGTGTGTAGTGCAAGGTATGCGATTTTAGACAAAACCAAACTGTTGCCTAGCAACACAATTCAGTTGCAATTCCGTTGAAATGTACTAAAACTGAGCGTTTTAGTCAGAGGGTAAATACGGGCATATTCAGGCAGACAGTATGAGGAAAATAAAGAGTTTTTGAACATTACTGCATGTAAACATGTTCTTGTAGAAACATAAATTACAAGTATGAATCTGAAAATGAGCACAATATGGGACCTTTAACACAATGCAACGGGACAATGACCCTAAAAATACACACAGAGACTGAGGAGTTTTAATAAAAGGTCAAACAGTGAAACGTTCTGGACTAGCCAAGTCAGTCACATGACCTCAGTCTAAGTTATCACGTGTTTCACCTACTGAAGACCAGACTGAAAGCAAAACACCCCGAAACAAGAAGTGAAGCTGGCTGACAGAGGAACATACTGTAGGCGACATAACAAGAGTCTGTTAATGTCGGTGGGTCACAGACTTCAAACTAGAGCTGACAGCTGATTCATCAATTAGCCGACTGACAGAAAACGAATCTGCAACTGTTTTAATTTGTCATTTTTCCAAATTGCCAAACATTGTCTTGTCCTAAGCTTCTCAAATGTGCCCTTTTCTTTGTGAAATAAACTGAATATTTTGGGTTTTGGACCATTTGAAGACATCAACCACGACAGTAATCTGCAGATTAATCACTAACGATAACTACCTTTTGGCTGCAGCCTTACTTCAGACAGGCACTTGGATATAATTTAACACCAAATAATAAATATGGTGACTTTAAGTTTACTATAATTTATCCTGTACATTTTGGTTCCCTAAAACTGAAGGACTATGTAGAAAAAGTGCCAAAAATCTTATATTCTTCATAAAATGTTTATTTTTATGGCTTATACATTTTTCTTTTATGGTTTTTGTTGTACTAAATGATCTTTTGTTGAAAATTCTTGTTTGGTGTCAGGTCAATCTCACTACTCTGCACTACGATACACAGATGTCTCTGCTTCCACCATATCTGATTTTTGGCTGGCTTCATTTCTCAGCACCAGAGGATGCCTCTTGGGTACCACCAGCTGCCGTCTGACTTCCGTTGCTCCTAAAGTAGTGTTATTATGGTAAGGATGGCCTCTGAGAGAGGCGAACGTTGTTAACATGGTTTTGCACTCGGTGGCTGACGTTACCGCAGGCTTGGAAAGAGAGGAGTGAGCGGAGGGGTGCTCAGTTGGTTGCAATCTGCAACCACACCACTAGATATCACCAAATCCTACACACTGTACCTTTAAAATAGCTGCTGAATAATCGAGTAGTCAATCGACTAAGCATTTCGACATTTCATCAGGCCGTGGATCTGACACAAATGGAAACTGTGAGTCTAAGAATAACCTTCCAAACACACACAGAAACAGACACAGACACAGACACACACACCCTTCTTTCAATTCCTCTCATACACAAAAAGTACAAAGGTGTAGTAGAGAATAAAAGCAAACTCTCCTTTCAACATTCCTCTCTCTCTTTACATACATTCAACCTTTCAAAAAATGATCCCACACACACAGACACAGACACAGACACACAGACACACAGACACACACACACACACACACACACACACACACACACACACACACACACACACACACACACACAAACCTGTCGTACAGGTAACATTTGTCCTCTCTGCCTCCACTGGCTTAAAGCTACAGAGTCATGGCATACAGTAAAAGGTTCACTGAAAGAGTATGTGACAAAGAAGCACAAAGAAAGACTCCACCTTATTGTTGCTCTAGTGTGTGCGTGTGTGTGTGTGTGTGTGCGTGTGTGTGTGTGCGCAGGGTTTATTGGAGCCAAAGACATAGATATTGAGTCCTCAGAGGAGGGGGAAGCTAAATGGAGATCATACAGTAACACAGTTAGCAATGTCCTGGATACGAGAGGGCGAACAGGATTAGAACAAATAAGAGGACGATGGAGTGAAATAGACGTTTTGCACAAGCGATCAAGGAAGTCAGATGGACGAGAAACAAACTGCGAGGAAGAGACTGAAGAATCTTTGAGATATATTCCTGCATGAATTTAATACTTCTGCTGCTACGCCCCATTACACATCTGCATGTTTGTGCGAGAGGAGGAAATACTGATAGTAAGACGGAGAGGGTTCAGGAATGAGATAATCATTAGCTCAGTGTGAACCTCCGCCCTGTGACTGACGGTCCCAGGGGCCTCTACAAGCCCTCGAACCGGTCGGACTAGTCCCACCCCTCACTATGACGACACACACACACACAGCATATGTTTCCTGAACCAGGCTGATCTCATTCATAGCATAAGCTGCGAAACTGGTTGCACCAAATATCCATAAAGTTTGTGTAAAGTACTTATCGTTTCAAACTAGTGATTCACTAAATCAGTTTGCACCGTCAGGACTCAAATGTCGTTAGTCATGTGTAAACAGGAAGTCCCTGCAGCATCACAACCTCTAGCATAACGTCCAAAGGTTACAGTTTTATGGAGGCAGGCGATATGTTAATATTAGCTGTTGTAAACGCAGGCATTACTTTGTTTTATTGATATATTCTCAGACAGAGAGATCTGTGTGCTTCAGAGTTAGTTGTTTTCACACAGCTTAGAATGAATCTTTTATTATTATAAAACTTTTATTATTATATATTATTATAAATATATTATTTGTAAATACACTATTATTTTTATTTTATATTATTTTATCTTTTGCTGGGAAGCAAAAAGTATTTCACACGATTGTACTTGTATAACCGGTGTGACAATTAACATCTTGAATCTGCTAGTCAATTAGCAAAATGTTTTGTAAATTGAGGTGTTATTTTTGTTAAAAGCACTTAAAAGTCTTCCCAGTTGTTGCGTTCACTTCTTGATGTGTATATTAATACGCATGTGTGTCTCACTGAAGTGTTTGCAGGGTTTTTTTTCTTTTTCTTTTCCAATATTATTATTGTTTTATTGTATTTATTTTAAAACATTTTTAATTATTATTTTTAGTTCAGTTGTGTTGGTTATTCAAAATTTAAAAAGAATCTTTTTCATGTGAAAGAAGGTTATACTAGAGGCTGTTTCATACATTTGATTGAATTTGTGCTCATTCAAAGACAATGTATGAATGACTTTAAAACAGCTCAGTTATTTATTTTTATAATGAAGAAGTCTTTGGAATAAATAACAACAACAAAAACATCGGTATCGGCTAAACTGTTATTTTAAACGTCGGTATCCATCCGGAATTTCACAATCAGTGCATCCCTAATTATTTTATTATAGGTTAGGCTTATTATCATTAAAATGGCATGTATGTCATTATAACTACTTTACTTGAATACATATTTAAATTGATGTATCTTTATTATAATTCTAATTTATATTATAATTAATATATTATAATTATAATTATCCTTTTTTCTACTAGTATATTTGCGTGTATCTTATGCTTTTGTATATTTTCTATGTGTATTTTTCCTCTCTTTTAAATGTATTTTTTCACACATGAATGGAATTGTTTATGTACCTAACATATTGCAACTACACTGTAAGTCGATTGTAATTGTGTCAGGTCACACCATATTACCTCTTTTACATTTACTACAAGCGTTTTGTCAGTTGGTTCAGTTAGCTACGCAACACCTACATATATTTAGTAACAGCTAATCTCTACATTAGAACTAGTTTGTGATGCATAAATCTGAATTTACAGACGTTATAAGTTTGAATTTATGCAGAGCTGGACCGGATTGCACCAGCTATTCACAAATCTGTACTATGCTTTTGTGTAAAGTCCTTCCTAAGTTCTTAGTGACTACAGGCTAGTTACCTCCTTGGCCCAAGGCCTTTATGTTTTCACCAGCGTTGGTTTGTTTGTCTCGCTGTTAGAAGGATTACTCCAAAAGTTTGTGTTGGATTTGAATGACATTTTTTGGAGGGGTGGAGTGTAGCACAATGAACAATCCATCAGATTTTGGTGGCGATCCGGGTCATGATCCGGATTTAGGATTTATTTGAAGGATTCTGATTATCCTGAGCTTTAAGACCACAGGGTATAACACGTGCGCAGTGTAGCTGATGACATGTTGATGACACGTGACCCCGACTCCTTCTGAGAGCAAAGAGATACGTATGTGGATGTGTGGCGAGGCTTCGAGGTGCGGGAGCTGTTGGCCCTCCGCGGTGAGAAAGAAAAAAGCGGTAGATGACGGGATGAGAGACAACGTAGTGTAACGTTATGCAGACATAACAAGGCTGCTGAATGAGAGAGGCATCTGCCGATACGTTACACGGAAACACACCGTGTTAATAACAAGCCGACCACCTCACAGTACCGCCAGCTGGGAGCTGTGATCTGTTTTTAAAGTCACGTACCTTGGCGGAGGTCTGCGCTCTCCGAGTGCCATTCTGGTTTCAGACTAATTTACTAAATCAAAACTGTTTCCTTGAAAACCACAAAGTCTTTGCAGTTTAATCCTTCACTCAGTGTAAACATCATATAGCCTAAATGATGAGAGGCTGATATATCATATACAGCCAGACTGTGAGGAATGAGGTGATTTTTCAACCTTAAAGCTACAAAAGGGTGAAACTGTATATTTAACTGGCATTAAAGGAATGGTTCAGGTGTGTTGAAGTGGGGTTGTATGAGGTACTTATCCATAGTCAGTGTATTACCCACAGTAGATGATGTTCGGCACGCCTCCAGTTTGGAGAAACAGACAGGAGTAGTGGCACCGGAGCAAAGCAATGTACTGCTGTGGAAGGGGGCAGCAGAATAACGTATTTTAGCCACCTAAAAGAAAGGTTCACCTAAAAAGATTTATATCTGTTTAAGCGTACGCTATATTTAGAATATTTTCCAATGGTGAACTGACGGAAAGTGAAACATATTTATACTGTTTTTGTCATCTGAGGCTGCTGGCTTTGGAGAGAGCTGAGACAAGTTTCACTTTTAGCTCAGTTCCCTGTCGGAAAGGAGAAGGAAAAGGCTGCCCGATGGTAAGGTAGCGGTGAAAATATTCTAAACATAGCGTACACTTAAATAGATATTGATTTTTCTAGGTGAGACTTTCTTTTAGATGTTTTTCTGCCATCCCCGTCCACAGCACTGTATTGCTTTGCTCATGTGCTGGTACTCCGGTCTATTTCTCCAAACTTGGGGGCGTGCCGTCTGTCATCTACTGTAGGTAACACACTGACTATGGAGAAGTACCTCATACAACCCCACTTCAAAACACACTAACTATCCCTTTAAAAAAGCTGATGAGAATATTTTTTTTCAGGAGTATCTACTGATGAATATGTGAGTTTAAGGCTGCAACTAACAATTATTCTCATGACTGATTAATGAGCAGATTATTTTCTCTATAACTCAAACCTCATTCGATCTATATATGTCAGAAACTTGTTAAAAATGCAAACACAGTTTCCTAAAGCCCAAGGTGACGTCTTCAATTTGTATGTTTTGTCTGAGCAGCGGCATTAAACCCAAAGATATTCACTTTATCATCAATTAGGACAAAGAAAAGCAGCACATTTGAGCTGGAACTCTGTAATATTTGACATTTATGCTTGAAAAATGATTAGCAAAACTAGAGCTGGGCAATGTGGTCATTATCTTCTATCACGATATAGGTCATTTCATATCTTGATAACGATATACTTTCTATATTGTTTCTAGCCTATATCACGCTAGAAACAATACAGAAAAATATATACAATAGGCATTTATATATCGTTTTGACGATATACATCATCATACTGCCCAGGCCCCAATCAAAACAGTTGCTCACATGGCTGAAACGCTTTTCTTTGTCCGATGTGATAGTAAACTGAATAGCTTCAGGCTTTGGACTGTTGGTCAGACAGAACAAGGGATGTTAAGTAGGGCAGTCAACGCAATAATAATGCATTAACGCAGATTTGCCACTAATTTCTTTAATGCGTTAATGCAATCGATCTTTCGGAGGTTGTAGCGGGCTCAGTTTTAAAGCTAGAGTGAAGATCCTGAAGAAACTAGAAAACCTAAGGAATCCATTGGTACCAACCACACACTTTCAAAGGGGTCCCTTGACCTCTGACCTCAAGATGTGTGAATGAAAATGGGTTCTATGGGTACCCACGAGTCTCCCCTTTACAGACATGCCCACTTTATGATAATTACATGCAGTTTGGGGCAAATCATAGTCAAGTCAGCACACTGACACACTGACAGCTGTTGTTGCCTGTTGGGTTTGAGTTTACCATGTTATGATTTGAGCATATTGTGTATGCTAAATGCAGTACCTGTGAGGGTTTCTGGACAATATGTGTCATTGTTTTGTGTTAATTGATTTCCAATAATAAATATATACATACATTTGCATAAAGCAACATATTTACCCACTCCTATGTTGATAAGAGTATTAAATACTTGACGAATCTCCTTTGGGAGAGTGCGATCTGCCTTTTTTTCTCTATTTTCTCATATATTATAGACCAAACAATTAGTCGTTTAACAAGGAAAATAATCCAGAGATTAATCGATAATGAAAATAATGGTTGCCAACTTCTTTTCTGACAATTGACTAATCGATTAATCGACCAATTTCAGCTCTCAGCTGTGATGTGTTTTGGTTTTCCCACAATAAAATCTGATTAATCCACCGTTTATCAGATCCCCATCAAGCACAACACAAGCGGCCGCAGTTGAATTATTTTCACCACTTTGTCAACAAACGCAGCTTTAAACTGCCTCACCCAGTCTGGGCAATAATCTCAGAGGCATGAACTCAGACTCTGAACACAAACACAGCAGGATTAAAGAAAATGAGACTCTTAAATTCAGCTATTTAAACCGACAATCACAATCAGGATGTTTTCGTTTGAGCCCAAAACACATTCTGTACATAACGTGCATTTTCTTGAGGTCATCTTCCACATCTGGTCTGTGTGATCAGTGTAGAGCTGAAGTGATTGATCTCCTAGAAAATTAAATCAGGTACTATTCTGGCAATTGATTAACCCTTTAAGAAGCAAAAATGCCAAACATTCTCTAGTTTCGGCCTCTCAAATGTGAGGATTTCCTGCCTTTCTGTGTCCTATGGGGTAGTAAACAGGATGTCTTCTGGGTTTTTGGACTGCTGGGTTGGACAAAATAAGCAATCTGAAAACATAATGTCTAATTTCGTAACTTTTTTTATTAAATTCCTGATGTTTTAAAGACCAAAATGATTGACTGATTAACCAGGAAATGAATGCAAATCACCTGGATCAGTGGCCACCACCAGTTCAGCCCCTGTACTGACTGGTGTTGGTGGTGGTGTGAGTGATGAGGAGACTGTCTGACCTGATGACTGTCACTGTGCTTCACAGCTGAGAGAGAGAGACACTGACCAGAAGCAGTGACAACAAGTCACACAAATGAGCCTTCAACACTTACTGAGAAGTGTTGTCACAAATGCACAAGTTGGAGCATGCATGAAGGAGGAGTGAGAAAGGGGAAAAACACCTTTAAAGCCTCCAGTGTGTAGATAAAGACAGAGTGGTAATAAACCTCTTGTTTCCCCCCCTCTGCTTAGGATAAGGTATGCAGGAAAGCAGGAGTTGCGAAATCCTTCTGGCTGCAGTCTTTACAGATAGACTCCTGCTGCTTTCTCAACATTACTTAACCCAGGGCCTACCGTGGAAAAACAAGTACATGTTGTGTCGACAGAAACAGCAGCAGCCTACTCTTAAGGGATTTATATATCTCAGAGGGCTCTTCTTCTTCTTCTTCTTCTTCTTCTCGTGTCAGCTGTCAACTTACCCACAGATCTGTTCCCCAGTCCATGTCTGCTGCTGCTGCTTAAAGCTCAGATGTTTGAGGAAAAGCAGGAATCCTTCTCAGAGAAACAAACAGCCAGGTGGTGGTGGAGGAGGTGGAAAAACAAAACAGATACAAAGTCGTTACAAAGATTCCACAAAAGTCTCGAAAGCGGAGATGGCGGAGGAAATGTTTGGAGGAAGTCTACGCCTTCTTCTCCTTGGCACGGACACACGGCCGTCCTGTTTCTACCAGGAGGGAGAGAGAGAGAGAAAACAAGAGGGATATGTTCAGACGGTTTTCCTCCAACTAGTTCCTGTCCCAGAGAGAGAGAGGGAGGAGGGAGGAGGAGGGAGGAGGGAGAGAGAGAGAGGAGGGAGGG